>QTSX02001611.1:0-164240 GCA_014839935.2 Entomophthora muscae
CCATTCCTGATTCATGTATCCTGCATTTGTTTGCTGAGTTTTGTTTTTTGTTAGTTGAGTTATCTGCTCAAGAGATTTGAAATTTGCCAATTTAAATAAAACAAAAAAAATCAAAATAAATGGTTGATTTTATTAAATATTTTATTTTTCACTCAGCTGAGTTGCCTGCAAAAGTGATTCAAAATTTGGACCAAGGATTTGACAATCCCGCATTTTTACGTTCAGGTTCTGAATTTACAGTAAGCCAAATTAACTCATCTAAAAGCAAAATAAACTTAGATAAAAACAAAATAGAAGTGAAGCTAAATTTATTGTCAATTAATATAAATTTATTAGTTTTTAATTTTATTTACATGTGAGTAGTTTTTGTTTGCATCTGGGTTGATTTTGCTCAGCATCGTGGCTTTAAAAACTAGTGTATCAAAATTATAAAATAAATACTTTGAAATTTAAAAACTTAGATAAAAATTCAGCTTTAATATAAATAATATTTTTAACTTTTTAAAGTTAAAAGAATGCATTTGTTTTCTTTTATAATAAAGTTTACTAAAAAGTTTGCTTTATTTTAGAAAATAAAAAATAATTTTAAAGATTTAAATAAAAAAAACACTGAAAAACTAGCAAAAGTTTATTAGCTCAAAGTTGAAGATCAGCAAAGTATGCATAATGATCTGAAATGCATACACGGTAAGGATGGGCCTGCTTGACACCTTGGACAAGAGATAATGAAACAAAAATATAATCAATTACAGACTCAGCAGATCCTTCTATCTTGACATTATCATTTGGGCGAGTAATCTTGTAGTCTGAAGTATTGTCAGTAGATAGAATAATAAGATTATGTCGCTTGATGGTTTCTACAAAGACAGGTGTTCCTTGTCAAGCAGCTTTGCAGACTGTAAAATTGCCACTGTATTTACAAAGTACACAGTTCATGTCCCCTAAGACTAGAAGTAACCTCTTAAATTTAAGAGTTTGAAACCACTTCTAGAATGCTTTGTTTTCTTTTCTGTTGACAGGCGCATAGACACAGACAACTGTCAGAGTAAACAGAGTCATAATTAACTTTTGCGATGATAATCTTGCCATCATACTTGGTTTTTGGTATGCCAACAAAAGAAAGCTTTGCTGACCAAAGTATTATGGCACCAAAGGGGGAGAAGAAGATCTTGCCGCCAAATTGTTCATTTCATGTTTGCCCTCACACATTGGTTTCATGAAGGCAGATTATGTTGGCCTTAGCTTCTTTAAGGTAAGTTTGAACAAGTGTTCTTTTTTTGGCGTTACAAAGGCCATACATGTTGAGCGTGACTAGTCTGATAATATTTTCCTTTTTCTTGGGAAAATTTTGAGGTATTTCAACCACCTGCAGCTCTTAATAATCATTTAGTTTGTTTTTTAATGTTTTTTGTATAAAAAAAAATCTACCTTTGTAGTTTGTTAGGCTATCAATAAGAAGCTTTTGGTCTTGAGCAAAAAGTTTAAACATATCTGCAAAGCAAGTTGGCCCCATGGCCTTAATTTTACTAAAGTGAAGAAGATGTGCTATAAAATATAATTAAGATTTTTTTTGAAAAAGTTGCTGGTGGTAGTTAAGATGATTTAGCAAGATAAAAAGTTAATTACATTGAAAATAAACTTATTTCAAAAGAGAAACTCTGCTAGATCATATTTGAGCAAAAAGATTCAGAGATGAATCTTGCTAGAACATGTGTAAATAAAAGTTTATCAGAATCAAAAAAAAGAAATAAGAGAATAATAAAAATATATATCTTTATCTTGAGTAAAATATATGTAAGAATAGTGAATTTAGTTAAATAAAAAACTGATTTGCACTTTTACAGATATGAATCATCCTTGAATCTGCTAACTTAAAGTATATTTAAGTATATTATATTGTAACTAAATTTACCAGTAAGGTAGGTTTTCAAAATAACAAAGGTGTTATTGTATAGTGTAAATAAATTTCCCAGAAAGTTTAATACTTCTGTTGAGTAAATCATCAGGAAAAGTAGCTACAGGATTTGAGATTCGTAGCTTTTACTAGATTTGAAGTTGATACTTCAGTAACTTTTCCTTTCATTAATACCAAGCTATAGATCTAGTCAACCCAAATATCATTGCAAACAGAAATAACACTGATACAGGTGTTAAATATTATTTTTTTATTAAGTATTTAAACACACAAATTATTCCTGACTGAGAAGATTACAGTGTAACTCAGGCAAGGATCTTTATTTTATGGCTGCCACATCTTAAAATAGCCTGTCTTTCCATTTGATAGAGACTCTTTTGCCCAATCATATTGAGGTCTATTATCTCTTGTTAATCGTCTCCTCGGAATCCTCAGCATGGGGCCAAACTGGCACCTAATAGCTAGGACGCTGATCACCTTATCTCCGGGATTTTCCAGCCAATCAATTAGCTGGACACAGTATTCATTCCATCTCAATTAGTGAAACCTGATGCCACATTATAAACAGATGTCATATCCAACTTCAATCCCGTAAAAATCCATTACGTGGTCCTATTCCTGCTACTGATCAATTAACTGGACAACGTTCATTCCAGATCAATCGATTCAACCTGATAAAAATATATATAAGCGAATCAGTCTGCCTATCTGTAATCTGTTGTGTCACCTTGAGCGCCTCAAGTTGTAAGGGATTGAATTTCCATAACATTAAAGTTTAATAATATTAAATTTAAATCAATGACCAAGTCAAAAACTTAATTCGGCTCATCCTTAAATCCAACCCCTTACACACATATTTGAAAGCATGTATGTTGAACCCAGTGGTGTGATCTAATATATGTCAAAATGAAAATATAAGCCACTCGGACTTTGATAAATTTAAATTTAACGACTTAATTTTTAAAAATTGATTCATTTTTTGCAGCCATATCAAAGAGGCTTATTTATCTAGATTACCCGACTTCATGATGTTTGGATTAAAATTGGAAGAGGCACAGTAGATTATTTATAATACTTTTATATGATTGGATGTTTAAACTCTTAGTTGAGAATTGAATTGACCGACAAAAAGAGAGCTTGGTCTTTTAAAGCGGTATGATTCAAATTATAAATATAAATGTTTTTAAGAAAGAAATAGTTGGCTTTCATATTTGAATTTATTTATCTTTATGTGAAATAGTAGAATATTCCACTTGAATGCATCAGCTGATCCAAGTGGCTGCATATTGCTTCAGAGTAAATCTTGCTTGCCACAGCTTCAACCCAAAAGAACATCAGTGGAGTAAACTGGCAATGATAAAATCATGACATGATATAATGATTTTCATGAAATTCGGAGTATTTAGATAAATTATTTAGCTAATTACAATCAAAATGGTACTAAATATAATAGCTCTAGCTACTCTAGATGCCAAAATATATAGTTAAGTGTTGAAATTGGGCTCGCATCATAATCAAAGACATATACTCAATTTGGTTCATCTAAATTCACTCTAAAAACACATAAAACTAAAAACAACATATCTCTGTGAATACTAAGCCAATCTTAATACTCAATAGCTCATTTTAAAGCAACAAATCAGCTTTATTTTTTAATAAAATTTAAAAATCAATTACAATTTAGAAATTACTATTTTAGCCTGGCTAAACTTAATAGTAATATTTCACTTATTTAGATTTATTTTGTAAATTTTACTTGTAATATTTAATTAGATTTTAAATAAATAAAAGTTAATTAACTTTTAAAAAGAATTTTTTAAATAAGAAATTAAATAAAACAGATGATAAGTAATCTCTGCCTGAGAATACAATAAAATATATAGTAGTTTTCAAACCTGTTGAGATAAACATATATTAGTCAGTTTAGAATGCATGGGTTCAGTCACAAAACAAATTTCAACTTGATAGATCTAAATAAAAGATAATTTCACGGAAAATTAGTGTTATTTGATGAAATGTCCAATCATACAACAATCTATTCAAACTGGGAATGAATGCTTAACAATTTAACAACAAGTGTACCAAACACTAGAATGCATGAGTTTCAGTCACAGAACAAGTCTACTATGTTTACTATGTTTTTGGTGAACACATGAAACTCAGTCACAAAAGTTACAAACTTGATCCAACAACAAACCCTAATAGCAACTGAAACAGACAACATAAATATCAAATATCAAAACATATAAAATAACTTATAATATTGTTACCAGATCATTCTAATTAAGAATGAAATCTAGAATACAAAAAGGAAATAAATATTCTAAGTGTCTGTTTTGGGATTAGAATCAATAGAAAATCAAATTTATCCTGACTCATGATCAACAGTGCACATTTACAACCAAAAATAATTAATATAAAAATCTGTCAGAAAATTTGCGCATCATGATATTTTATCATCTGCCAGATAATATTCTAAGTCTTCTAACATTAGGAAAGTACAGAGAACCTGTGACTTTGGCGTAACCTCTGGCCCGGAATACTTTGTTTTCTGCAGAAGTAGCAAGTCTGACTGGGCCCAAAGCCTAAAGGTTTTGGGATGGTTCTTCCTACTTCTGGATATGATTTATATGGGTTGTCTCTATATTTTAATATAGGAATTAATACTGTATGACAACAGTATCATTTTTTGCTCTACTAATAAAGTCTAAGAGAGGATCATATTAAGGAAATATGACTTGGATCAATCATCAAGTCAATACAGAATCATCAGTCTTTTATTCTAATGAACTGGCTTTAAGGCAGCCCGCCTGCCTGTGTTTTATCTGAGTTAGCTCACAACACTAGGAAGAGACTGAAGTAGCATTAGATCATCATAACAGGAGGTCTGGTCTTTTCTGGATGGATTTTGTGAAAGCTTGCTTGACAACTTTCTTGGCTTACTGTGTTTGTTCTAGATACACCACATAACTGAATCTCTTTTTAGCTTCCTGCCTGGGCCACTATCCAGGGCTAGTTAGCCAGTGATTGGCTACTAGTTCACAAGATGGTTGTTACACTAATCAGAGCTACTCTAATACAATAGGCTCAGGACCTTTTATCTTAGAGTGTTTGGCCTGGTGACCCAGTCCCTGTTGGACTCTGCTAGACATAATGCATATGACGGTTCTTATGACGGCCCTCTTATTCTAGAATACAATTTAAGTTTAGAATAGTAATTGCTATGAAGTGCATATTGAGATGCTTGATAAAGGGAACTAATTAATGAGCAGTAATTGCATGTTTCATTCATTAGTTACAATGCATGAATTTCTTGATGTCAGGATATGATTTGATTATTGATTCCAAAAAACCGCAAATCACATTATTTTGTTGAAACCATTCTCAAGAGTAAATAACTACTGGCCCATGTTATTTTGTTGAATCTGTTAATTAGTCAATATTCAGAAATCCTGACAAAATCTAAAAACCTAATTTGAAATAAACAGTAGTGCCTACTAGCTTTCATGCTACTATATATGGAGAGATAAAAATTATAATAAATAAATTATGTAGATAAACTGATTTTTTTATTTTTTATACCAAAATAGACTCAACCCAGCAACAGAGTAACAATGGACCCGTTGTGCGCCACAGTTGCAGTTGCCCCTGTGAGTCAAATAACAGAGTTAGTGCAACTCAAGTGCCTACTCAGGAAAGAGACAGAAGAGGAGAGTTCAATAGTGATGCTGTACTGACACAGCTGGTTTAAGGAGCACAAGCTGCTAGGAGGCAGACCATCAACCTGTATACCACTGAAATAATGTTTTTGCAACTCTTCTGGAGAAGGTTAAGCCAGTCCTTGACACCATGTATGAGCCTTACATGAGTGATTCCAAAGAGGGAGACGAGGACAAGCTGCCCCAGTATTTCTAACCCACTAAAGGGCAGAAGGTGCTGAAAAAAGTTGCTGTGTTTTACAGCCAAGTGCCTATGCCCTGTGCTGTGGCTGAGCCTGTGTGTTGTATGTGTAGACTGTTGGGTATAGCTAGCAATAATTAGCCCTGGTAATTGTTCTATTACTATACCTGAATACAGGGTAGTAAAACCAAAGTAGGATTGAACAATATGTGGGAGTAAAAACTTGTTTTTCTTTCATATATAAACCAAGTATATATAGTGAGATAGGAAATTCAGAGAGGAAAATTAGTGAGATGAAAGGCTAGGAAATTAGGCCAGGTTTAACATCAATAACATAATAAAAATATCAACACCAACATTGGCTATTGATTTTGCACCCGGAAGTAGAGATTAATTGGGCAAGCAGATTATTGACATCACCCCCATTTAGGTTTCTGGGCTCAAGCACCAAGTATGAGCCTTAATTCCAGAATCAAAGGCCTTGTTTGTTGACCCTTTGTGTAACCTCCAAGTTGTTGAATTGCTGAGAGGATTCAAGTGAAATCCAGAATGCTCTTAAATCCACTAGTTCTTGATCAATTGGTTGAGCAATTGCCTAATGTGTAGTTATGTTCTGGATCTAACTTTGAACTTAATGTTCATCAAATTCATCACATTTTAGCACATTGCAACACTGTGGAGCTGCTTTCCAACACAAAAAAAGCCAAAGTATCATGTCATCCCCAATTTCATCCGGGAGTCCTTCATGAGACTCATGGAGAAGACAACTGACTACAAGAAGGCCACAGCTATTGTCAGAATCTTGGAAAAATCCACCAACAGGCTCCAAAAACCTACTCAGAACAGGTACTGTTTTCTTTTTGGAGAAATCCAAGCATGAACCAATTCTATTGGCCAAGAAACACCTGTGGGCTATCTGACAGTGGATTGAGCAGAGCAGTCATCTTGAACTGTAAAATATTCAGTCAATGGTTGAGTCTGCTTTTGGAATTCAGGCTTTGGTTTCCACATGCTACCAAGCGGTCAAAAAATTAAACTTCTTCTGAAAAAAGCTTGGAGTATCTCCGTATAATCAAAACAGCCTGGACAATGTTGTCTACTGCCAAAATATGCAGAGGCAGTTACTGATCTCAAGAAGAAGGAGACTGTCAACTTTTTACATTGATAAGTTCTTTTTGCATTGTCAATGCACAACAAGTATGGGTATGTTCCCAAAGGTGAAAAAACAGAATGTCCCAGTGTGCTGATGTCTTTTTTGTTGCCTAATCAATGATAGCCCTTCTTGGTCCCCCTGTCATTGAGCTCTATCAAATGATCAAGTATATTGCACAACAGTACAGCCTTTTTGGAATTTCTTTAATTGGTTCAGGAGCACATGAGGCACACAAGCCCAGGCTCCACCAATGTTATTGTATTAGATAATGTTGGGATCCACAAAGTGGTAGAAATTCTTAATGAGCTCCCAGTGATTGAGCCTGGTGTGAAAATTGGCTCTCAACAATTGGCCACATTCAATTTGCGCCTTCTCTTCTTCTTCTTTTATTCCCCATTCCTCAACCCAATTGAGAAGATCTTTGGGTGGCTCAAGCAAGTAGTCAAAAAAAGGTTGCCATCTGGGCCTGAAGATTTGTTTAATTTACTGAAGGTTGGTGTTCATACCCTCCCAGCTGAAACTGTGGCCAAATTCTATGGCCACACAGATTTTTTCTCCCTGCATGCCTCTTCAAGCAGCCAATCAGTTAAAGGCTTTTTTCAGGATTTTCTTTTATATTACTGCTACTATACAGTTCCAACCTTGACTATTCACACTTCTTTTGACCTGCAAATTATTCTCTTAAGTTCTTTATTTTTTCCTAACTCCAGTTCATTTTTAACCTAAACTTAAGATTGACAATCTTTTGAAGCTCACTTTGCTTCAATACAAGTTTCAAACTTGGAAACTATACACTTTGGTTAGTAATTGTCAATCTGAACTCTTACCTTTATTCTCAGCTTAAAATTTAGCTCAGACATGTTTTCCCTTGATTTTTTCTTGTTTTCACCTAAGAGTGACAACATCACCTGCCTTTGCTCTTTCTGCTGGCTGTTTCCTGGCCTCTGCCCTAGTCTTTTTAAGTTAAGACTAAACTCTTGACAGTCTTCAATTATTCTCATAACCACCATTAACCTATGATGATTAATTTCTTTTCCCCTTTATTTTCATCTCAAATCACTCAAGCTTAAATAAAGAGGCTTGGGTTTATGGTCTCAACTTCAAGTTGAGATTGTTTGACTTGCACCCCAAAAAGGTACTTGTAGGTTTGTGGCTTGTGTCTTTTTTAATTTTGAAACCTTTTAATCTTGAATTTTCTCTCTTTCTTTTGAAACCTTAGTTTAGTTATGATCCCCTTTGAATATCTTTACAATCATTTAGGAAATATTTATAATGAAAAACACAATTTAATTGTTGACAGTTTCAATCCACTAATTAGTGGTGAACATTATCCTGACCTAGAAATAGATTTTTTGACTAAGTCTTTTGTAATTAAGACTGGACTGTATTTCATTTCCTTAGGTTTAATTAACTGTCTTAGTCCATACTTTTTATCTTATAAGCTCTTGGGAGCTTTGGTCTGATTACTATTGCAAACACTGCCAATCTTTTTATATTTAATCTACATTAATATCCTTGGGTTAAAGGCCTTAGTATATAATAGCTTACCCCAAGTCCTTTGACCTTACAGCTTTGCGGTTCCAATTTTTTTGTTTTTATTTTTAATATTTGTTTTATTTAGTTTAATTTATATTGATTTTATTTCTGTGATTCTGTGTGTATACCACCAGGTATAATAAAAATTAACAAAGCAAAACCAAATGAATGAATTTTAACACACAAAAATAATTATATTTTTATATTTTGATTTATTTGGTTTAGTTTATATTGGTGTTCTTTATATGATTCTAATTTATATACCGCCATGTATAATAAAAATTAACAAAGAAAAGAAGAATGAATGAATGAACACACAGAAATATTTATTTTTTATTATGTATTTATTTGTTAAATATCAAAAGGTTTGATTAGATTATATTGTAAATAAATTATATATATATAATATAAAAACTGTATTTGGGTTTAGAGCTTTACAGTAGTTTTAAAAGCTATGGCAACAAGCAAAAACAATTCAGATTTAAACAAAATGAACTCAGATTCAAACAAAATTGAAATGAATCCAAACATATTGTAAATCAATATAAATTTGTTTATTTTCAATTTTGTTTAAGTCTGAGTTTGTTTTGTTTAAATCAGAATTGTTTTTGCTTGTTGCCATAGCTTTTAAAACTTCTGTATTGGGGGTGTGAGCGGCAGAATTACAGGACTTTGTGTTGAAATAAACAAGTAATTTCTATTTCCAAAGCATATGTTGACATTGCTGCTGTACTATACTGATTGCGGCGGCTTGAGTATGGGAGCACTGTAATACAATTGGCCAGGAGG
Source organism: Entomophthora muscae (assembly GCA_014839935.2). Taxonomy (NCBI): domain Eukaryota; kingdom Fungi; phylum Entomophthoromycota; class Entomophthoromycetes; order Entomophthorales; family Entomophthoraceae; genus Entomophthora; species Entomophthora muscae. Next base: position 9,294 of record QTSX02001611.1, read on the forward strand.
ATTTTTTCCGGTGGAGCTGCCATCCCATATGTGGCGGCAAGAATAACTGCATCCTGAATAACATGCTCTATTGAGCTGTATCCAGGGGGAATTTTTTACCATCTAATAAATGGTAAATTTTATCTAGCTTTATTATTACATCAGACAAGTTGTGTGCTTCTGCTTTAATTACCATCATTACAAAAAGACCTAGGTAAAAAAATTAAGTGAAGTCTCTGCTCTGAAAAAAGGGCTGAGAACTTGCAAAGTTTATTATATGGGGTACTTATTTTATTTTTAAAGGATGTGGTAGCAAAAGGGGTTTCCATGGTTGGTGGTATTCCAGTCTTGTTGGAGCACTAGGGTTCCCTGAAGTATCTGAGAACGCCTACAATGGCAGGCAGGCAGGACAGCAAACAAACTGTAGCTAAGGTTGGTTATTTTTTCTTTAAATTTTTTTAGGAGGTGGGATATTGTGTGTTTGGTTGGGAAACAGAAACATACTTCTTCTTGTCCTCTCTCCATCTAATGTAAGTTTTGGTATGACATGGTCCTGACAAAGTCCCAGACAAGGAGGATAAAGAGCTTACAGAATTCTTTGATCAGAAAAAACTGGTTGAGGTGGAGGTTAGGGGGCGCAGCCAAAGCTGAGACCAACCATTTAGTGTTGCCTTGCTTTGGTTGGAGTGCTTCAAGTTGTTCTGACTCCATAAGGTAATTCTTTCTAATTTTTTAATCATCTCAGAGGTGGTGGCTGGCGTCAAGACCAGCTGACGCCCAATGTGGGGGACATGGTTGCTGTAAAAGGTTTGGGATATGCAGGGTTTTAGGTATTGGTAGACTACTCCTTTGTTTTCTTCTATAAATAAAAAATTTATAATCTTTTTGTTTATTTAATATGTTATTTTTTACCCTCTTTTATATCTTTACCTGTTGCCCCTGTTGAGATTATACTTCTGAGAAGTATAATAAACAAGATAAAGAAGAAGATTTAAGAGAAGAATGATACTTTATTGGATATGAATATAAGGTATTATATAGTATCATGGGAAGCCACATGTTGTCTATGTACATCATGGAAGTCATGGGGCTTATCTGAGTAGTGTTCCTCTTAAGTCACAAAGTTTACTCAAGTTGTGTTCCGCTTAGGATCTGGATTGTGTGATCCCTGTAATATATGGTCAAATGATAGGAGTGCCACCGGCCTATTGATTAGACGGTGAGTCCTTCAGTGACTCATTTGATGAACTACTTGGGGTGTTAATTCCCCAAGAGGGAGTAATCAAAGATGTTGCAACACCCCTTTGACAGGGGCTGATTCATGGGACTTGTCACTAGATAATTGATGATCTTCTTTTGTTGGTTTCTGTTTCTTTTTATTTTTTAGTTGCTCAAACATCTTGGGATCCTTTGGCCATGCCTCTGTGGTTGCAAACCCCTGTGGCTTGAACTGTAGGTCAACAAGAACATCTTTTTGTTGTTTAGGAGCCTGGTTGCAAGTTTGTTGGTATTATTAGGTATCTTTTTCTTCATGGCCTTCACAGTAAGTTTGTCTAATTTTTTGCCTTCTAAAACCACCTCCTTTATCATGTCCTTCACCTTTTAAATGATCTCCTTGATTTTAGCCACCACTGTGTCCAACTCCTCAATAATTGCCTCTAATTCTGACATGTTATCCTTGTTCTTACCCCAACCCCTTTTATACCAATAAAATATCCCAATAAAATATATCTATTCTATTGTATCTAATAGAGATTTAATAAATATATCTGATTTTAATTATGAATTTTTTATTAGCTTTAAGTAATACTATTCATTTGATATTAATATTCTGTATATTTTTTGATATCCCAACTCATTCTGGGTATCATGAATAACATATTTTGTCCAAGTACATGTTTTGTCCAAGTAAAACATGATTTGTTCTCAAATCAGTATGGCAATTTTGACCCAAAGTACAGATTTTTTAAAAGATAACCACATCACAGGTTATATGTAGACCATTTATTCAGAGCGCGTAAACCAACCCAATCTTAGTATCATGAACAACATGTTTTGTTCAAGTACAATATAATTTGTTCTTGAATCAGTATGCCAATTTCAACCCAAAGTACAAATTTATTAAAAAAATAACCACACTCAGAGTTTATATGTAGACCATACAGCTCAGAGATATATGTGGTGTGATGTATTATTTTTATTGATCCTATTGTCTTCTATTATAATTTCAATATTTTTGAAGCACTACAATAAAGTGAATTTAAAAACTACAAGTGCTAAAGACAAGCCAATCAGAATAGGTGTACATTTGTGCTGCTTTGTGCTTGGCTAAGACCAGACACACTTCAGTTATTGTACCCAGTTTAACTTAATGAAATAAGCCTGTTGAAAAAAGACATGTCTTGTTTCAACAGGTTTATTTCATTAAGTTAATCTGGTTGCACTAACTGAGACGTGTTTGGTCTGAGCCAAGCACAAAGGCACCACATGTACGCCTGTTCCAATTAGTTGGTCCGTAGCACTTGAAGTTTTTAAAATTTTATTTATTGTAGCACTTCAAATATATTAAAGTTATAGCAGAAAACAATATACTTAATAGCTATTATAGCAGTCAAATTTAACTTGTGGCATGATAAAAATCAATCATCACTGTAGTTAAATGTAAAATATATATTATAACTATAAAAACTTGTAAATGTTAAACCAATATAAATTAAAAACAAAAATTATTGGGGTGTAAGTTTTATTGGGAAATGGGATTGGGCAGTGAAAACTAGTTGGCGGGCTGGATTGAGGGGGGAGGACTTGATTGGCTGATGGGTTGGTGCTGGTCATCTGGGAAAATTAAATGGGGACTAGAGCAGCTGGAGGACCCAATGGGAATTGAGTGCCTTGATTGGATTGGAGGAATCAATTGTACATGACATCATATTCCAACTTGGGGAGGACAGTGATTGGCTTGTACACCAGTGAGTCACAAGATAGCAGCTGGGGATCCTTTAGTGATTGGCTGTTGCCAAGAGCATTGAATGCCATCTTTGTAAACTTTTAAGCAATCTTCTGATAGGGAAAAAGCACTGAGGCGTTGTTGGCTGCACTAACCACCTGGCTGAAGGTTGTGGGGTTGCGCCCACGGATAGTGTCTCTAATGCTAAAGAACAACACATCACCCAGGTGAAGATCAGCATACCCGGCAGGGAAAATTGAAACATTGTGGCCTTCTGCTTGTATTTTCTTTGAGGCCACTTCAGCACACTCCATTTGGTGGCTCAGGAATATTTGGAATTTGGAAATGGCCAAGCCCCAGGTGGAAAGCAGGTTGGAGAGAATTTCCCATATGTTGTGAATGCTGCCATTCACCATGTTTTGATTTTGCCTTTGATGGATTATTTCAAGGACAAATATCTAAATTTTGCTTTTGCCCCTCAAAATGAGTCTATATCCAAACTGGGAAATACAATTGTTTGGTTTCCTGACTCTGCGCAACTCACTCACCCCACTCATGCTTGTGGTGAGTGATCCTATTGCCCATGTACTGTTTTTGTGGTAAAGCTACACAATATATATTCCTTTTCATATTCACCAATAAAAATCAAGTTCTATTCACATTTTTGTCTTTGTTTCTTCAAGTACTTTGGCGCCTCTCTCTAGCCACAACCAGTATAGATTATTCATTCAGGGCCACAAGGTAACCACATAGCCTTCCCTGCTATCTAATTGAGACTTAGTACAAATCCAATCCTAAGGTTAGGATTTCCTGTTGTGTTTCTGTGCTGCGCCTCAGAACACAACAAAATGGTGCTCACTACAGGGGCTGTAAGCCCCTCAGTTATCCCTTTTACATCCACGTTTTCAGGTCTTTTATCTCCTCCTATACAAGAGCCAACTTCACCTGAAATTGCTAGTCCTCCTATCAAAGAAGATATCACATAACCACCTATTGCCTCTACTGTGCTGAACCTCAGGAATGGTCCCCGCCTAGTGGCCTACCTTTGGGTACCCCTGACTTAGAACAAGTCATGGCAGTAGCCCTTGAGATAGCCTGTGACAGAGCCATCCCTTGCCTCCAACTACAGTTCAGTTGAGCAGAGTACTACAAAATGATTGTGGCTCTGCAATTTTCACAACATATCCTCTCAGCAGCTGGCTCCACTGAGCATCTATTGTCTTCCCTTGTACAACCTGCTTTAGCCCACCATCAAATGGAGTTAGGGCTCCAAGTTCAGGAGATTTCTTCTCTACAAGCAGCTGTTAATAATCACTGGGACCAGTTTGCGGCCTACCAGCAGTGGATCTACTCCCTGTTTTCCTTGGTATCAGACAATAAGCACAACTCTGTCACCTCCCAGACCTGTTTGGTTAATTCTATTGAAAAAATGCACCAGTCCATTCCCAAATACATCAGGGAGTGTCTACATGAGTTTTATCAGTTGGAACAGCCCTGGCAAACCCAAGTAGATTCCACCTTGAATGCCTATCTCACCAATTTCAAACAACTTGTACAGTAGCTCAATGCTTTCAGTGCTTATTCCTTTGAGCAACTGCAACATGTAGCAGACCTTGCCGCTAAAGGCCTTTGTGAGCTCAGTGCGGAATTCAATCAAGAGAGGGTTGTCACTGCTGCCACTATTACCAAGCTCCAGACTTAAGTGAATGAATTATCTATGCCCAAGCCAGATGCTCTGCCTTCTCCTCCTTCCAATGACCTGATGGAAAGGGAACAGAGAATATGGGATGCCATTCTAGAGCTACGCGCGTCTACTCAAAGCCAAGGTTGTCCTACTGAAGCCCCTCAGCCTGATCCTCAGGTGCTTGCGCTGACTGCTCAAGTTGCTGAGCTACAGCAGGAACTTGCTGCCTTATGCAAGGTGGTAACAACTGTTGCTAGTCCAGTTGGGGTTGTCAATGAAGATGGCTTCTGCCTTGGCTTGGCAAGAGCTCCTAGAATCTAATGTGCTAGGGAGCTACTTGCTCTAGCTAATGAGGTGGATCATTTGAAACAAGACCACATCAAGCTAGACAGGGACGTACAAGAAATGAGTGAATTGATTGACTCAGTAAATGACAGGTTTGCCCTTTGCCTATAAGTGGGGCCATCCCTTACCTCTTGACTGGCTGAGCTCTCCACAGTAGTCACTACCCAAGTACAGCGCCTAGATGTTACTGAGCGGCAGACCACTCTAGTCAACAATACGGGTGCCTGAACTACCGAGACCCTGACAACCTTTGAAGAAAGTGTCTATCAGCTGTGGGCCAGACAGCACCCTCTGAATCTAAAGCAGAATTCTCTCTGTGCATAAATGTACTCAGTAGCAAAAATGGTGGCCCCACTCCTGAGGCACACTTCAAGTCTACTTTTAAGCAAGTCTTTGATCTCAAAACCTCAACCATTGCAGCTTTCCTAACTATTTATGAAACTGCCATGAGATGAGCATCAGACAAGGTTAAGAAGGAACATATTCTGTCCTGTCTACACCCAACCTGCCAGGAGGTGGTGGTGCCTGAGCTGCCCACCATCAAGAATTGGGAAGATATGAAGCAGCTTCTGATTGAAGAGTTTGGTGGTGACCTTAGTTTTAAAGTAAATAAAGATGCCTTCATGTACATTGCTTTCAAACCTAAGAAGACTCTAGCTGAATTTGCAGATAGATTCTACATGAAAGGACAGCAACTGATAACAAGAAGACAACTGATAGCCCATGAAATACATGGCTTGCGCTCAAGCCCTCAAGGTTAACCAGCTTCTGTGCCTCTATTTTAAAGACCATAATGCCATGATTTCCTCCATGAAGAGCATAAAAACGTTGTTGAAGGATATGCACCTTACCCATTCTGGAGCAGTTGTCAGGGAGAGTCAGGCCACTTCTAATTATGGTTTGTCTTCCTGTGGTCCTTGCATACTTACCATGAACTCACAAAATCCTCCTTGACGCCAAGGTTGCCACAACTGTGGCCATATAGGTCACCATTCTCAAGTCTGCACTAATCCTAGAGTTGAAGGAGCTGATCCCAAAGAGTAGGCAGGAAAAGAACAGTCAACCTAGAGGCAGAAATGCTCTTGGTTGACAATTCTTCCCAGTCTCTTTTAATCCCCCCTCTATAACTGACTCTGAGCCTGCGGATCATGAGGCTCCTCCCATCCTGCTTCTGTTTCACAATATCTCTGACAACTCTGACTTGGATGATTCTGATGTTGATGACCCTGACGCTTACGGGTATTCAGTTCTTGCTGTCCCAAAGTTATTGTGGTTCCCTATAAGTTACGCTCTGGGAAAACTACAACAACTTCCAAGCCTTTGGCTGAGGCCAAAGAGGTTGTCTCTTGCCAATACCTCACTCAAGCAAAGAGGCCTCCTGTGCTATTAAAGTCATCTAAAGAGGCCACTGAGGTTGCTGACGCTGTATTCAAAAATGTGTCAGTTTTTCTTCCTCTTCAAACTGTCTATAAGAAGTTTCCAGGCTTGAGATGCATGATTGAGAAGTGGGACAAAGAGCTAGCAGAAGCTCAATACATCCTGGCTGTCCTTACGCCCTTTGGTTATGCTACCATTTGTGTGAAAATATCCATCTAGAAGGTGAAAATTAAGGCTGTTTTGGATACAGGATCTCCTGTTAATTTTTTCTCCTTGAAGCTTGTCAAAAAGCTTAAGCTCTCCCACAACCTTAACTATCATCAGTTGTATGGTACAGCTGGGCTATTCATGTCAGGAATATTCCTGACATAAATCAAATTCTAACTGAAAAAAAATGCTGGAAACAAATAATGGAATTCCCAATAAAGGGGGCAAAATTTTGATGAAGAATTCCCCCTTTATCAGGGGAAAAGAAAAATCAATTTTGGGAAAAACTGGATTTTTTTGTAAAAACTGGATTAGTTTATCATCTGAGCAGGCGCCCGCTGCCACCGCGCAGACGCCCACCCCGCCCGCCAGCACCCTCTGCCAGCCTCTCCACACCCAGCCAGCTGCCAGCGGCCCCCCTGCCAACCCCTGCTTGCCCACCCTGCCGCCAGCCCCCAGGCCACTCGCTTGCTCCCCAGGCCCCAGCTAACTGCCAGCCACCCACCTGGGTCCCAGGCCTCATTCCCCAGCCAATCAGAAACCACCATACCTGACAGCCAATCAAAAAAGTACATGATTGAAGGGAAAAATGTAGGGAATAATTTCTGCCCTTCAGAAGAAAGGAAAAACCAAAATTCAGGATCCAAAACCAATTCTGAACCTTCAGAAGATAGGACAAATCAGGCCTCAAAATTTAAAAATAATTTGACCTCAAGCCAATGGGATTCAGAGGATCATAACACTTGCCTGAGCCTAGACCCCAGCCAAACTGAACTTTCCAACCCAAAAATAGATTTGGTAAGTCCCATGAGCCATTTCCATCAGCTGACTTCACAACCAGGGAACATCATTGGCTCCAGGCAGGAATGGCCAAAACCCCAGTAGATTGCCAAAGAACAAGAATTTGGCTATCTCCTCAAACACCAATTCCCAATTTCCTTGGCCAAACTTCTGGGATCCCCAGTCCCTTGTTTTCACTCCCACTTGCAAAATTTTGCAAGTGGGGAACACTATAAATAAAGGATCCCTTCTCAGTAATAGCTTATGCTATTATTGAGATTAATACCCTCAATAAAGTGAAGTTTTACTTAGCTACTTAAGTCAACCTTAACAATCAGCCCCAGCCAACCTCCCTCCAATCCAAGGAAGATGAACCACCTCATCTTCACAGCTGTGCTCACAGCTTGCCTTGGGATTGGAGGTTACCAGCAAGGATCAGAGTTCTTTGGGCCATCATCAAAAGGACTAGGACATGGTCCTCACCTTGGCCCTGGGCAACTAAACTCCTCCAGACGGTTCACTGGCCTCCCCTGGTGTCCCTGAATTTTATGTGGTCTATTGCAGTGTATACAGCCTTGTACTACATCCTAACCTACTTTGCCGGGAACTTTGACAGGTACAACATCCATGCAAAAGTCTTCCATTGGGTAATGACCATATACCCAATCATCACTGCCTTGACAGGGTTCCAAGTTGCCAACCTCCTACTGTAAATGCTAGAAGTAGTACCTACCATCTCTGGGTATTACAATTCATGACTTGCACCATAGGGGCATATTCTGCTCTCCTCATGCAGTTTGGCAAGCTTTTTTTAGCCGCACCTGCCATTGTCTTGGAGAATGAGAGCTACAACTCCTAGTTGATACTCAGTTCCTTAGGGAATACAATGGGATCATCAACTTGAAGGATGTTTACCTCTCTATCTTGGGGTACAAAGTCCCTCTGATCTTTGAGAAACCATTCAAAGTTCCCAGGAAGCGCCTCAAGATGTGTGCTTTAGAATATCTCACAGGTGTTTTCACTCTAAAGTACTGTACCCACTCCTCCAACATGAAGTGTCCGCCTATGGCTTGTCCTGCGTCTGAGGGGGGTTCCTCTCCTGGCTAATTCCATTATAACTATTCCCCCTGGCTCTCAAGCCATCTTGGACTCCCAAATATTGTATGAGCTACCTGAGCGTAGATTCCTGGAGTTGTATTCTCCTCCCTTGCTAGGTCGCAACAAACCTTACCTCTGTCTTGGAATCCTAGATGTCTCCCATAAAGACTCTGTTCAATTGCTAGTAGCCAGCCTAACTGAGCTCCCCATACATGTGTGTAGAGGGCAGGTTGTTGGTTATGGCAAACTACTAAATGCTCTTGATGTCCTGTCACTTCATCCCTTTGGTACGTTCCAGGATTTTAACCTACCTGAAGATAAGCCCCAAGTCCTATCCTTGTTCACTGCTCAAGACTTCCCACAACTATCTCCTGTCCAACAGAAGGAGGTACTTGATTTGCTAGACCAGTTTTCAGATATCTTTTCTAAAGACAGTACTGATTATGGTCTAGCCAAAGGCGTTATCCACCAGATTGATACTGGAGACACTCCCCCCTTTTGTGCCAAGCCATATTGCCGCAGTTGTGTGGAAGATGCCCAAGTATCTAAAGAGCTCAAACAACTTCTAGATGCTGGGCTGCTGGCGCCTTCCCAAAGTCCTTGGGCTTCCCCACTACTCATCTTAAAGAAGGAGGATGGGGTTCATTGTATTGTGATGGACTATTGCCAACTGAAGTCTTTGACCAAGAAGGACTCCTACCCCTTGCCGCGTATTGATGATACTCTCTGCTGTCTTAGAAGCTCTAAGTTCTTCTCTGAAATGGATCTGGCCTCTGGATACTGGAAAGTTGACCTTTTGCCCAAGGATTGACAAAAGGCAGTGCTCATTACCTCCAAGGGCTGTTTGAGCCTACACGTATGCCACAGGGACTCTGCAATGCCCCAGCCACTTTGCAACAAGCCATGGACTCCATCCTCTTCAACTTGAAACTTTCATGTGTCCTAATATACTTAGATGATATAAAGGTTTTCAGCTCTACCTTTACAGATCACCTGAATTATCTCAAAGAAGTGTTCATAAAGATCTGAGAGGCTGGCCTTAAACTGAAACCATCTAAGTGTGCTTTATTCAAAGAGCATCTTGAATTCTTGGGCCATGAAGTAACCCAAACAGGGATTTGCCCAATGACCAAGAAAGTTGAAGCCATCAACAAAATGCTTCCCCCACCAACCTGCAAGAAGTACAAGTCTTTCTGGGCATTATGGGTTACTACAGACAGTTCATGCCTGACTTTGCAATACAAGCAAACCTTTGGTCCAGCTGTTACGTAACTTCCCTTTTGAATGGACCGCCAGCCAGCAGCAAGCCTTTGAGAACCTCAAACAGAAACTCAAAGAGGCTCCCATCCTATTGTATCCTGACTAAAATAAGGAGTTCATCTTATACATTGATGCTAGCAACCTGGATATTGGAGCCATCTTGGCTCAACTAGACAATGAAGGTGTGGATCACCCTGTGGCTTATACTTCTTGTGTCCTGAACAAGCATGAGAAGAATTGCAGCATTACAGAGAAAGAATGCCTCACTGTGTTGCATGTAGTCAAACAGTTCCGCCATTATGTGTATGGCACTCATTTTACGGTGGTCACTGATCACACCTCTCTTAAGTGGTTACAACAGCTTAAGGAGCCAGAAGGACAACTAGCTATATGGGCTCTCTGCCTGCAAGGTTACAACTTCACTGTGCTATATTATCCTGGGATTCAACACCAGAACACTGATGGCTTATCCAGAATGCCCATTCTTGCTCTAAACCCTGCTGAGGCTGATTGACTGTATGAACTTATTGGCTACCCATCCTCCTGGGAAAGTGAGACAGAAGAGGTTCAACTAGCCCTGGTCAAACTATCTGAAGATACCCTCATATGTGATAATCAACTCTTCAAGAAGGTACAAGATCAATATCTGCCTTATGTGCAACCCAGTCTTTTCCTCTCATTGGTATTACAAGCTCATAAAGAGACCGGGCATGGGGGCATTGTCAAGACTTTTGACTGGCTTCAGAAGAATTACTTCTTGGAAAAACTTTGCCTGCTGATCCCAGATGTCATAGCTAGTTGCCACAGCTGCCAGCTTCAGAGGCCTTGAGCTGCTTCCCACAAATTCAAATTAGTTCCCCCTCAGCATGCCTTTCATACTGTCAGCATTGACACGGTAGGCCCTTTCCCCCGCTCACGTTCTGGGTGTCGCTTTATCCTGATTGCTGTTGATCACTTCAGCAAGTGGGTTGAAGCTCGCCCTACTAAGGATATCACTGCTAAGACAACTGCTGCCTTCCTGTTACAAGATGTTTTCTACCACCATGGCTGTCCTCAAGTGTTGCTATATGACAATGGGACTAACTTCAACGCCAAGTTGGTAACCTCTGTTGTTGAAGCTTTGGGGTCTCACCAGTCTTTCTCTGCCCCCTATAACCCTTCTACCAATGGGGCAGTTGAGCGTGAAAATTTGACACTGGCTTCTATCATGAGGAAACTCACTTTCTCTGACGCTGAAAACTGGGATCTATACTTACCCGCTGCTCTCTTTTCTTATTGCCTTAGCAAACATTGCGTCACCAGGTATTCCCCCTTTTCTATGCTGTATGGGCGTGAGGACACCACTCTGTCTCTCTTGGGGGCCCCCTACTCTCCTCTGATAAGGCCATAAATCCTGACAACCATATCAAAGATATATTCAACCATATAATTGACATACAGGTCACTGCTTATACCTATGCGTATAAGACCAAGATGCTTGAGCTCTCTCCCAACAATGCTGGACGCTCTCCCTTGCCTGAGTTCAACATTGAGGACCATGTTCTCTACTATCAGCACAGAGTAGGAGGACGCACTAACAAGCTAGATATGTTGTGGGTTGGCCCTCTAGAAGTGACCTTCAAGCGAGGGTCAAAGTACACTGTGAAACTCCTCTCTAGTGGCCTTTTGTTTGCCCAAGTGCATGCCAAGTTCCTCCACAAGTACTACCCCCTAAGGCCAATCTAGAGGGGGGCAATGTTGTGAATGCCGCCATTCACCATGTTTTGATTTCGCCTTTGATAGATTATTTCAAGGACAAATATCTAACTTTTGCTTTTGCCCCTCAAAACAAGTCTATATCTGAACTGGGAAATACAATTGTTTGGTTTCCTGACTCTGCACAACTCACTCACCCCACTCATGCTTGTGGTGAGTGATCCTATTGTCCATGTACTGTTTTGTGGTAAAGCTACACAATATATATTCCTTTTCATATTCACCAATAAAAATTAAGTTCTATTCACATTTATTGTCTTTGTGGCTTCAAGTACTTCAGCGCCTCTCTCTAGCCACAACTAATAGAGATTATTCATTCAGGGCCACAAGGTAATTACATAGCCTTCCCTGACATCTAACTGAGACTTAGTACAAATACAATCCTAAGGTTAGGATTCCCTGTTGTGTATCTGTGCTGCACATATAGAACTCAACACCATACCAGTAACCATTGGTGTAACTGGTTGTAGTCCAGTAAAATACAGTCCCTTTTGGGGAAACTGCAAGGAATGCACCAATCACATTCTCCTGTGCTTCCTTCCTTTTTCCCTTGGGAGTGTTCTTTTCACTCAAAGTGCCATAATCATGGAACTGCAGTGAAAAATTATAATAGGATATAAATACAATATTGTCCAAAATAGAAGACAGGCAGCAGGTGAGGGTGGCGCTAATTGCACAGTCATAGGGCAAATCAGATCCATCATCTGACTCATTGGCAAGCCAATTGTTCAGAATCAGAACACTGACTACAAGCCCATGCATCCAGAGCTGCATTGTGCAGCTAGCAATGAATATGCCTTGGAGCCCAAGTAGGCAAAGGACCTCAGTCAATTGGAGGTATGAGTCACGTTGCAGAAGGTCAAGCATGAAGGGATACACCTCCTTGATCTGAAAGTCAACCTGCTTTTTTGGCTTCTTTCCCAGCTTTGCACCACCTCTCTTTAAGAGGGCTCAGAACTCACGCTTAATCACTGCCTCAGTAAATTGAAGCTGATTGGCTATTTTAGCAAAACTAACACCATTCTTATTGAGAGTCAAGATCTCCTCTATCACCTCATTGGTTATGATTCAACATTTTTGGTGGTCTTGAGGAATAAGAGTACCTGGATTAGGCAGGTCAAGATTTGATTGGCCTAAATTCTCAAGAACTGGTTGGATTGGGTTGGAGGAGGCTACAGTTGTCCAATCTCCAAAATGTGGCACAGGTTGCTTCTGGTCTTGGAGAGCACCATATTGGCAATCAGAAAGCCATCTGTGGATGGTCCTGGTGACACATACAACTCAGCCTACCCACAACTTGCATTAGATTGGATGTACAAGAAAACACAGTGGTTGCGCTCCTTAGCTCAGCAGCCTGAGCTTGGAGTAGCTCCTGGTACTGCTCTTCAACAAAATCAAAGTTATCTTCACTGGTGAACTTATAATAACACAAAGCAATATCAATTCTATTAAAAAAAAAGAAAAGTATTTCTAGAAACCTAATTTTAAAAAAAATGAGAGCTCCTATTTGAGACATTCTCTCAGACATAAATATCCAAATTTAGATGTACATACATTGTAAATAATGATAAAGTTCCCTGAATTGATTTTGATGGATTCACTCCTAAAATCCACTAATTCCAATTTGAGTCCCAAAAATAATCATTTTTTTTTCAAAAAATGAGTTGTTTTGTGTTTGAGTTCACCACTTTTGTGACTGAACCTCATACGCTCTCTGTTTGTATCATATTTGCCACACACTCATAATCAAATTTAATGTAGAATACTTCAGCAAGTGACTGGATTGTGTGCATTATGAATTCAAGCTCCATGTGTTTGCTATCTCATTTTTTGGAGTTCAGTATTTGACTTTATTTTTTTTTGTGATTGACCATTTTTTTATGGCCCTAGATAAATATAAGCTTTATTGAGTAAATTAACCTTCAACTGGTTCCAGTTGGAATTTGTTTTGTGACTGATTCCATGTGTTCTAAACTGAATAATATGTTTATCTCAACAGGTTTGAAAACTATTGTAATTATTAGGGAGCCATTAACACTTATTACAAATATTGATACATAGTACATTTTGCAGCCTGCATATTTACCTATTGATAATGATTCTGTAAAATTTAAGTCTGATTTTGTGAGTTAGTAAAAGTACAATGGGTCAATCAATCACTGTTTGTGATTGATTGATCCATTGTATTTTTACTAACTCACAAAATCTGACTTAAATTTTACAGAATCATTATCAATAGGTAAATATGCAGGCTGCAAAATGTACTATGTATCAATATTTGTAATAAGTGTTAATGTCTCCCTAATATAGACATATTCCAATTTTAAAATTACAATGAAAAATGCCAAGTTTACTATAAGTTTTATTATAAAAATGCATTGAGTCATGTAAATGATATCTAAATATCAAGAGTTAACGTCTAGTTGCAATTTTTAATATAATATTTATTTTTGTTGGTCCTTACTTTATTATTGATAATGATAAAATTATTATGAAGCTAATTATATGTTACCACATCAAATGTACAACATTCTTTACACATGGGAAATTCTAACAATGTAAAAAATATATTATTAATTAGGAATTAGAAGATTTAATATCAATTTTAATAATTTTTCACAAAGAAAGGTTTTATTTTACTTGTCAAAGGACAAGTAGGAGAGGGAATGGGCAGAATATACATTGCCATCATCTGCGCCTATGAAAGGGACGGCATCAGAGATAGTGGTGAGGGAATGGGTGGTTGCTTGGGAGTCAGGGCTGGAAGGCAGGTGGCTTGATGGGTGGTTGGGGAGGAAGGGTTTGTTGACTGGGAAGGGGCGGCAAGAGCCAATTGCTTCAATTGCTCAAATTTGTCTTCTGTCACATATGCAGGCTTGGTGAAATAAATGGATTGGCGTGGGGAGAGGCAGGAGTCCTTTCTGGACTTATCACTATCACTTTCATAGAAAATGACAAGATCTGATAGGTCCTGGATGAACAAAGAAGGGAAAAGCTCATAACCCTTATCAATTTGGGTGCACAGTTCATTGTATGTGGCAGGCTTTAAGCGCCTGAGAGCAGAACCAAAATTATAGAGACATACATCTGCAAGATGCATGTTGGCGTGGTTGATGGGGTAGGACCAACAGGTATGCCCCACAGTCCTAATTTCCTTGGTTGCCCACTCCTGCTGTTCTATCTCAGCACTCATTACAAATGTGTACACAGCTTGTGGTGATCCACATGGGAGCAGTTTTGCAGACAAGGGTTGATTTTGCTTCAAATAAAGACACAATGCTGAGAATTGATAGTGTGCTGTGGTTTTAAGACAGGTACATGTCTAGTAGGAGGCATTGGCTACTAGGGAAGGTAAGGCCAGCCTAGTAGGTAACAAGGGACTACTAGAGGCAAGTGTTGGACCAGCCTAGCAGGGACTGTTGGCTGCTTGGGGTGAGGAAGGTGATGGCTCAGCAGGGACTGTTGGCTACTGTGAGCTTATTGGTTGTTCTCCACCCAGCAGGGACTATTGGCTTCTTGGGGTGGGGAGTGGATGACCCTGGCAGGTAACATGGACTTCCAGGGAAGGGGATGGAGCTAATATAGCTCTATGTGCCCTTGTGCGCTCACAGGAGGTCTGTGAGCAAGCACTTTACCTAAAACACTGGTAGTGTCACGGTAGGTTCCATCATGCCGGGAATTATCTGCTTGAGTAGGAAGGCTCAAAAAGCCAGAAAACCTGCATCAAAATTGACCAATTTAACAGATTTAAATCAGACAGTTGATTGGAAATGGGTTACAGCTGCTCCAGTCTGCCAACCAAGACTGATTCCCTCTTGCAAAGTGACATTGATAAATTGACGTAATTTAAGGGTTACCTGATATGAGCTTGTTAATCAGCACAGGCGTCAGAAGTTAGTCATCCTAGGGTTCTTTGCAACCTGGACCAGATAATTACTTGACCATGTAGCAGAAACAGGAGCCCAGGATCCAGGTGGTATTTCTTAGTCAATTTTGATAGATATATATTGAATAATTTTCACTGTTTCAACTCTAAGAGTTGAGTCCTCCTAAAAATCTACTCAATAAAAATCATTTATCCCAAGTTCTAATTTCCATTTTCTAAAATGCATCCTGTTATTGGGTTGTTGCAGTATATTCTGTCAATCTGATTCTGACCCAAATCATTTCTGGAAGATGTTGCCCTGCAATTGGAACTTTGTTGTTGGTGCCGCCCAATGTCAATTTCATGCCAGCCAATCTTGGAGCTCCCCCTATTCTTGAAACTAAAAATTGTGTTACTTCTCAATGCCCAGAATTTTATGCTGAAGATGCATTGATGTTTTCTCAGGTTCTTTATCTTGGATTACTTTGGTTAGGACTAATTGTTTTGCTTAATCCTGGTATTACAATTGGAAATTTTACAAAACAATATTTGAAGCTGCGTTGGTGGTTAATCATCAATTCTATGTGGACTTGGGTGGTAATTCCCCATCACTTAGAAACGGCTTCATACTATCCTGCAATTTCCGTCACAGGTAGGGTGTCCTTGTCTATGTCTCAATGGGAGCTTTGGGGAGGTCCCAAAGTGATCATTGGAGTGCATGTATATGCTCAGAGGCGTTGTCAGGGTAGCTGCTTGGGGAGGCAGCTGCAGAACTTGGTATGATCAGGCCTCTAGGAAGTAAAGTTGATTACTTTGCAACTGAAAGCTCAGACTTAATCACCTGAGTGAGTAAAGACAACTTCACAGACATATGGATTATCTGTGGTTGAATGACCCAGGTTGAGGACACTTGTAAGGGGTCCAGACAAACGCCAGTGACAGTGTAGACTTATGCCTGGATCTAAAGGTTCTGGTATTGGGGTCTGATCATAGGACCAAGGCAGTTCAGGCTCTGCAGTGAAGACTAGTAAGAGGGACTGTATGATCACAGTGAAGACTTTTTGAGGGACTGGGAGACCATTGTGAGGATTGGAACTGAGGAGATTCATTGTGAGGACTGGAACCAAGATGGTTCATGGTGAGGATTGAAACCTTAGTAGTTCATGGTGAGGACTGGACTGAGTGCTAACCAGGAAGAACTGGTTGATTACTGACTGGAAAGGATTGATTGCTAGACTGAGAAGGACCAGAAGATCATGAAGCAAGACTAGCTGAAGTAAGAGGTGAAGGACTAGCAGAAGGACTGGTGATCCAGAGAAATGAGCCAAAGTTTTGCCTAATTGGTTTGCCAAGGTGGTAGTAGAATTTTTTGCCTTGGTTTAGTAGTTAATCAAGAAGGGATGTGGATAGAAGTGTGGGTAAGAGATTTATTTATCAAGTTCCTACAATAGATAAAGGTATGTTGCTATGAGAGCTGGATACAAAGCTGTTTTGGGGGGACATTTTCCTTGGATTTTACTACTTTAGATTCAGAACCTAAAGGTAAAAATGCGGGATTATCAAATTCTTTTGCGTGAACTCACCAACTTACTGGAATATTTTTCATCTTTTTATATAAAAAAGAAAGTTGTTCTGGGATAAAAATTACTCCATTAAGTTGGTGAGTTCACGCAAAAGAATTTGCCAATCCTGCATTTTTACCTTTAGGTTCTGAATTTACAGTATATTAGTAAATATATGGGGAAAACGTTGAATAAGACCAAAAGAAACAATTTAAATAGTATTTTACTATTTAAATTGGTTAAGGTTGAATTCAGGGAAGACTGGTGCTGGAAAAGTGAACCAGTTAACACCTTGGAGCACAAAGAGTTGTTGTTTTGAGAAGTTTGAGCAGTGGAAATTGATTTCATAGTTGGATTGCGGTGGAACTTTAGAAATAGTCTAGTTTTGCGCTCTGCATTCATTGGTTGAGTTCTGGCAGGTTTACTGATGAATATGATTGGTTGGAAGCCAAAAGCTTAAAGCATAATCAAGGAAACAGTGAATTAATACTTTAAGCTTTTGAGAAAGTAAGTATGTAAGCTTAAGTTATTATAGGAAAAAGTGAGCAGCAATGGTTTAAGCCTTTGAAGAAAGCCATTCTGAAGGCGGAACCGTTGGGAAAAGGACACTATAAGAAAGAGGCTAGCTGGAAAGTTATGGGGTCTTTTCCCAGGTCTTTTGGGGTTTCTATCAAAGCGTTTTTAGAAGCCTTTTGGTTGCAAGCAGGAGCTTGGTTGGACTGACACAAGGGTAATACCAAGGCCACTAGAGCTATACAGAGAGCTGAAGCCCAAGATTAAGGAGCTGGAGCTTGAGATAGGGAGCTGGATCCTAAGAGCGGCGCAGAAGTCCAAGTTTAAGGATCAGGAGCCAAAGTCTAAGGAGAAGAGGTCCAAGACTAAGATGCAGTAGTACAAGACCAAGTACAAGGAGTCCAAGATATTGTTGGAGGACTCCAATTATTGGCAAATCCATATTGCTTCCATGACCCCCAGGCCATATACCAGAAGGTTTCTAAGGGGATCTTCCTTCTGAGAGTGAATAAAAGCCCACTTTGACCCCTATAGATATTTCTGAGATACATTATTGCTTACTAGAGAACAACAACTCCTCCTAGCTGGTCCCTGGATATGAACTAGGACACACTTTGGAGACTGGTGAACAGGAACCTCACACCACTTGTTGAGTAGCCCACTCCTCCAGCATGTCCTTGAGCCTCATCATGTAGGCATACTATCTGCGGTGTTTGATATTGCTGAGTAATAATTGACACCCAATGAGCAAACTGCCAACAAAATTCTGACAAATTGATACAAGATTGGGTTGCGCTTGTAGATGTCAGATTGGATATGCTTTTGTCCATAATTTGGATGCTTGCAGAAATCTTGGCATACAACAAGAAGATGACGTCATTGTGCATCCTAATTGCCCTCCCTTTTATGAACTTAATAATGGTTAGACTGTAGGGGCTGCTATCCACCAAACTGGGACCACTAAGAACTTGATTGGACAAGATTCTAGCAGCAACCACAACTCTGTGCACCCACAAATTGACTGTTATCTTATTTGTGAAAATGCTGTGAAGTCCCAGTTGGAGACAAACTTGGACCAGGGGCATCTGTGGGTCATGTTTCATGATGGTCATCATAAGCGGATGTGCCTTTTCACCATCAGCTGATGTACAGGAACCAGTTGGGGTCTTCTTGGGAGGGGGGGGCACAGTTGGCGTGGGCTCGCAGGGTTGCAACCACAGTGGACTTTGCAAAACCCATTGTGGCTGCAATTTCACCAATGTACATAAGCATACCTTGCTTTTTGATCATTTTGAAAACAACTTCTGGGGTAATTAGCTTTCTTCTGCGTCTTGCAGGCTGATTGGCTAGAGGTGAGATGTGTTTGTCTTAGGAACCAGACAGTGCCAGTTGATTGGCTGTTTCTGGATTCTGGCTTCTCTGGGTGACCCCTTGGCTCAATTGGCTGATTCCAGATAAAAGTGTTGATACATGATTTGGGTTAGCAGCTGCCTGTGTGTGATGGGTAAACAAAGCCAAGCTTGAGGATGTGGGAGAAAAGACACACTCCTGGGTAGTACTTGGGGAGGGACTTGCGGGTTGGGAATGACCATAGACAGAGGCTTAACTATTGAAAGACCAAGCGTAGCCCTGCATGATTTTGTCAAGGCCAGGGAACAGCTTGTTTACTTGGTTGTTATTAAAAGAAGGCATAATAAATTTTTATTAAAAAATTAAACTCAAAAAGAGGAGTGTATATTTTAATCAATTTTATTGTTAAGTATGTTAAGTTGGCAAATAGTAGAATCTAAATTTTAGCTGTCCTAAAATGAAATATGATGATTTTTGAGAATTCATATAGTAGTTTTAAAAGCTATGACAACAACCAAAAATACCTCAGATTTAAACAAAATGATTTCAGATTTAAGCAAATTCCAACTATCAGGTTAAAATATACACACTGTTAACAGGGATTTTTGGCATTAATGGACAAATGGGTTAACACAGCAACAGATTGCTCACACTTAAAACAAAAATATTCAAAATGCGAACTGAAATATGTGGATTCACAAACAAAATGGTTTGAGTTGACCTTTGGTGTACATATGGGACATTATTTTTCTTGTTATGCCTAGGCGCCAGATTGGTTATTTTATAACTTAATCACATTATTCATATTCAAATTATTCAGAAAGAGTAAAATATAATCAATCCCAAATATTTAATTGATCTTGGGCTTGGGTGATTTTTTAAAAAATAATTCATTGATTTTATAATTGAAAATTGCAACTTATAGTACTACTGAAAATATCTTAAGTGCTACTACAAACCAAAAATATTTATGATGAGTTGCATGGGAGAGTAATAGCAGCCCCAAAGCTATAAATGCTATTACCCTATCTTTGGCTCATCATAAATATTCTTAGTTTGTTTCAGAAAAAAAGGTTGTTGTTTTTGAAAGACTGATAACTCTATTTAAAATACACCCTCTAGTAAGCTGCCCTACTTCATGAACTTGCCCCAATACACTACTAGCATCTTCTGATATTTTTGTTTCTCTGGTATCATCACGTGATTTCAAATGATAAAATATCTCAGAATATTCTGAGAAGCTTTCAAATGTTAAAGGTGAAGTATATAACTTCCCATCTTTCATCAAATATGAAAGATTAATGCGCAGATTTTTAACTTCAAGCTCTCTTTTTATAGGCCTAAATTTCCTTTCATAAATATAAAAAAATGCTTTTTGGGAAAAAATTGAACCAGTTAAAGATGAATTGTATAATTCTTTTCTTCTTTCTCACAAATATTTTTTAGATTATTAATGTTGTTAATATAAAGTACATTTTCTTTTTCCTTTAAATTTTTTGATATTACACCAAAGTGACCATCAACAATGCTTTTTCCATGGCATTCAACAAAACAGTTATATTTTATAGAACCCTTAATATATTTAGGTGCCTCTTTAAATAAGTAATATAAAAATTCATATGATCTAAAATGATTTCCATTATCTGTCCATACTTTTATATTTTATATTTTTTTAAATCTATCTAATTTAAGAAGACTTATTAGACATTCACCTGAAAATAAAGAATCATGTGATAATATTTGAGACAAAAAATCATGATATTCATATTTAATTTTATTGTTTTCTTTAAAAACTAATGCAAACCCTAATAATGAGATTGGTTTTTTTGAATAAAAACAATTATTGGTCTCAATTGGACCACCTCTAACCTTTAAGTTTTCTTTATAATCTATAACTACAACACAAGACTCATCATCTAGTTCATTAATATCTTTTTTATATTCACAATTTTGATGAACATAAAAGTCTTGGTGCTGATTAATAGTCTTTAAGTCATTGTCTATAGATTCTGGTAATGGTAAGTTTTTACTTTCACATTCTTCCTTCTTTTTTCTAGTGAATTTTTTAAATTACAAATATTGCACATATCGGTTTGTTTTTTACTTTTTATTATATTTTTAGGGATTAATTTATAGTAAGTGGAAATTGAAACTGAAATTTCATTTTTTATTTTCATATTTTCATATATTTCTTTTTTTGTTTTAATTAGAGAGTATTTAATTTCAGTTGAGTAATTACTCATCTCTTTTTCTATATCTTTATAAATTTTTTCAGGCACTTTTTTTGTAAACTGGCTTGTTTCAAAAGAATTTTCCAGCAATTTTTTAATTATTTTTTTAGTTATTTCTTTTTTTAATGAATAGTTATTATTTTTTTGGCTTTTTTTGTTTAAGCTTACATTTTTATTTTTATTTATTTTTCTTGAGTATTCAAACTCACTTTTGGTTATATTAAACCCCATATCATTAAGCTCTTTTAAAGAGTAACTGGAAGTAACCAGAGATTGCAAGGCTGGGATATGTTTTTGGGGAGAAGATTTCATGAGATCCTTTAAGTTTTCAATGAACTCATTGCCTTTTTGATTTTGAATAGTTGGCAGGAACTGAGCTTTCCCAAATTCAGTTTGAGTAAGGAAGTGCTTGATGAAATTATCAAGATCATCACCAGCAATAAAGAGGAATGCCTTTTTTAACATTGCAATTCTCTCTCTTTTTGTTGAAGCTCCCAAGGAAAAAAAGGGTAGCATGGAAGAAGTAAATTTAACTGAGGACATGGTAGTATTTTGAATCTGTAATTAGGTCAGATCTTTGATGTGTGCCTTAATGATGGAGTAGTTATGATCAGAATGTGGTCTTTGAATTGGGTTATTTGGATTAGAAGCTCTGTGGTACTTTAGCTCTTATATACCAAGCTAAATGACACCATTCTGAAAGAAATGGTGTGATAGCTTTTATTATAGTTTGAACTTGAATTTATGTTTGCAGAAATTAATTAAATACCCAGTTTTCATGCACAAGTGATATATGTGAAGCAGCTAAGCATTATTATTACATCATATCCTCTTTGTAATCAATGCAAATCAATTAAAATGATGTATTCAGTTAATTGTAACTCTTCCGCATATTTTTAAATGATAAAATATTAAAGAATTCCATTTAAAGAATGCTCAATTTGAGGTTCGAAGCTCACTTGAACCTTAAAATCAATCTAAACAGTGATAAAAACATCCTAACTTCAAACTATCATAAAATCCTAGAGAATTGAGCTTTTTAAATAAAATAAAATGCGAAAATAAAGCTCTCAATCTTATCTTTAATTTCATCAAATAAAAAACATCTGTTGTGTATTCAAAAAAGAGTATTTATTAGCTTTGAAGTGATCTACTTTATATCATTAGATATAATCATATAATAAAATCTGGATTATGCTCTTTTAAATTACTTTTGCTTTAATATTGAGCATAGTATACATATTAAAGTTTTTACACCAATAGAAAGATAAGATTCTTAGCTTCATTTTGATAGTTTACAGTGTGAAAAAATATTAATTTTTCATTGAGTTATTAATGTTTTAAATATAAATTGTGTAATTAGTTACTTTTTCAAAATTGAACTGTGTTATGCTGCGACTTGAGCAGCATGTGCATTAGAAAATGGCCTAATCTCTAAAATAATGACCCATATGTTTACTATATAAATTGGTGATAAAATACACTCAAGCGCGGTGAGTCAAAACTCAATCCAAAAACAAAACACAATAGCAACTCAACATATAAGCAAAACCACTCAAATGTTGTGTGCAATGGATTGTAATCAAGAATGATACCAAGGTATCTAAAATAAGACACAAGATCTGAAACATAAATTTTAAAAATATTGTGTTGGGTGCTTAATTTGGCGTAAAATCTGAGAAAATGGGTGGAAATTATTTTGGGTATTCTAAAATGGGTGTGGTAAAACCAAAAACAACTAACTAAGAAATAAAAAATCTATAATTGGGATATTGGGTGGGAAACCCTTTAATTGAATAACCATATTCATATAAAAGCAAAAATTAAAAATAGGGAATAACATAATTGAAATTTATTTAATATTATATTAAATTCTCAGAATGGAAGGAACACAGCAAAAGACTACCAATGCACCTGTTGTGTGCTGCGGTTGCAGCCGCCCACGCGGGTCAAAGAACAGAGTTAGTGCAACCCAAGTGCCTACTCAAGAAGGAGATGGGAGAGGAGAGTTCAATAGTGACGCTGCACTGACACAGCCGGTTCAGGGAGCACAAGCTGCTAGGATGTGGAGCATCAACCATTGGGTCCTCAAGCTAACCCAGAAGTCCACTAAGGTTACCACAACCAAAAAAATCAGGAACAAAGAGATTGAACTTACCTCCTATGTGTTTGACACTGTGTACCACCAAGAGTTGGTCCTGTCAGCAATGATGGAGAAGGTGAAGCCTGTGCTCAATGCCACTTATGAGCCTTATGTCAGTGATGGCAACCAAGAAGACAACAACAAGCCTGAGTTCTATAGACCCACAGAGGGGCAGTTAGTGTTAAAGAAAGTTGCTGTGTTCTATACCAAGGTGCCCATGCCTTGCAAGCCTGTCACTAATAAGGATCCTGGCTTGTCTGAACCCATCAAGGCTGCCCAGAAGCGCATTCCTAACATCAAGTGCATCATCCTTCTCAAGCTAATGCAGGGATCTGGTGACTACAAGGCGGCCACGGCTCTTGTTGGGGTGGATCCCAAGTACGCCTCCAAGACATTCAACACCTTCATTGAGACTGGCTGAGTTCTTATTGCAGAGAAATCCTTGCATGTGTCAACCATGCTCACCAAGGAGCCCAAATGGGCAATCCACTAGTGGATAGCCCAGAATTGCCATTTTTAGCTGTCAAATATGCAGGCCATGGTCAAGTCTCCTTTTGGGGTTAAGGCTTCAATTTTCTTTTGCTACCATCTGGTAAAGGAAATGTGCTTTTCCTGGAAAAAGCTCCAGGTATCCCCCTACAATTGTAATAGCCCAGCCACCGTTGACGCCCAGAAAAAATACACAGAGGCATACACTGCCCTCAAAGCCTAGGGGACTGTAAAATTATACTACATTGACAAATCAGCATTTGCCTCCTCTATGTACAATGCATATGGCTATGTCCCCAAAGGCTCTTGTGACAGGGTGGCTTGGCATGCAGCAGTCTGCACCACAGCCTACTCAATGGTGGCTCTCCTTGGCTCAAAAGAAATTGAGATGTACCAAATGATACTAGGCTCCCACAATAGCCAGACCTTCCTATCATTTCTCCGATTGGTCCAGGAGCACCTGAGGCGCACAAGCCCAGGCTTCATCAACGTAATTGTGTTGGACAACATTGGTCTCCACAAGGTGGCAGATATTCTTGAAGAATTTCCATCAATTGGCACCAGCATTGCAGTGGACCCCCAGCAATTGGCCACAGCAAATTTGCACTTTCTCTTCCTCCCTGCCTATTTGCCCTTCCTAAATCCCATTTAGGAAGTCTTTGGGTGGATCAAGAAAGTTGTCAAGAGAGGGATCCCAACTGGGACCAAGGACCTGTTTGATTTGCTCCAGTCCAGGATCCACACCCTACCAGCTGAGACCATGGCCAAATTCTATGGCCACACTGATTCATTCATCCCTGCTGCCTAGCCAAACAGTCAATCAATTAAAGGCTTATCATGTTCAACTTTTTTATATTCTCCAAATTACTATTAAAGATTTATTAATTATCATTTTATATTTAGAAGCTTCCAAGCCTGCAATCATATTCAGCGAGACCATCAATGAAGATTCATAATTTATTTATTTTATATTAAATTGTTTTATTATGGCCTCTGAGGCTATCCTAAACACTTGATACTGAATTATGTATATATATTTATATCACTCTTGTCAAATAGATATAAGAATGCAATTAAAAAAGTTAAATGTAAAATGTACAAGTTAGAAGTAAATTTTATTGACTCATAATATTATGCTTTTATAGAGACCTTCTCTGGGAGTTTTTTTTTGCAAAAATTGTTTTATAAAATAAGAATTAGAAAAATTAATTATTTTAAAAAGTAAAATTTAAAAGTATAGCTTATATTGAGGAAAGAGATTTTTATTGATGGCGCCTAAAGTGGATTCTTTGGTATGTACCCACCTGGCAATGGAGGTGGTGTACAACCTCCACTGCCACACTGTAGACAGTGGAGACACCCTGATTGAAATATTCTTGGCAGCTAGTAAAAGGGAGTATGGCAAGGTGGGAGTTCAGGAGCAGCTTTTGTGCCAGGGCTGCAGTCTGGTAAATACCTGTCAGGACCAGGGCGTCCTGTATCATGTGGTTGACTGAGTCATATCCCAGGGGACCTTCTTCCCGTCCAGGGAGAGCCTGGCTTTGTTGATCCTGAGAAGGAACCATCCAGGTCCTCAATGTTAGCCCCCATCCCAAAGTAGAACAGGAACCCCAGGTAAATCATCAGATAAAGCCTTTGTCCAGCAAAGGCTTCTGTAAACTCACACAATTTTTTGTATACAGCTCTAATTTTTTCTCATGCTTTGTCTTCAAGAAATTTCAGCTCCATGGCTGCAGGAACTCCCGTCTTGTCAGCACTCTAAGCCAGCCTGAAGTCCTCCAGGAGGATTTTAGTCTTCTTTGCAGCTGTTGCATCTGCAACAGTCAATTTCCCTACTGCGCTCCTGAAGTTCTCAAGGAGGTAGGACAAGGTGTGCTCCACCTGGAAGCAGAAGCAAGCAGCCACATGGACCCAGCCCATCTCTGTTAAGTTCTTGAATGAGAGCGTTGCCAGGATGTCCCAAACAAGCTCAATGGAGTTAACAAAGTAAACTTCACTGAGGACCACCAGGTCTAGGCGGACCAATTAGGCATCTTTGTAGGCAGTAACTGCCTACTCAGATGCCCTTTGACATGTGTCTGCCCAGCTAACGTCTACCAGGACATCAGAAAGGTACCATGGATTCTGTCTTTGAGCTCCTACAAGATAGGGGGGACAGAAACAGCTGCTTGGCCACGTGAGTGGCATAATTGGCATAAAAGGTGGCAGGGACAAAGGGGACCAGGACCTGGCGTATTTTGCTGTCTATGTTTTCTAAAAAAACAGGTGAGTATTTACAAATTTTTATTAATTTTATTTTTTAGATTACCTTCTTGGATTTCCTCCTTGCCTGCAGCCTTGGCCAGCATGGCCATCTTTGATGCAACCAGCTGTGCAGGCATCTCAGTGTTCTCCTTGCGGTCCCTCTTGGTTGGTTTAAGACGTTCATACATCTCAGGGTCATTGGTCCAGACATACAGCGCAGAAAGGGCGTAGGACTTGAATTGCAAGCCCTCAACCACTGTTTCTTGAATGTTGAGCAGGAGCTCAATAGTCTTCTCTGATGTGTCAGGAATTTTGGTCATTAATGCCTTGACTGTCACCCTGTCAATTTTCTTGCCTTTGAGGACAGCAGACTTTACCTTTTCTTTGACCTTGCAGTCAATTTTCTTGATTTCAGCAATTGCTAAGTCAAGGTCTTTTTGTAGCTTTTTGAGTTCTCTTATTGATTTTTTTACTAACCTTTCATTACAATTTTATAGCTTTCATCTCAATAAAATCTGTGTTATTCTGATATAATTGCCTCTTTTTTATCCCTGTTTGTTTTCCCATTTACAATATATCATCTTTTTACCCATTGTGTATATGTTTTACGCTTATCTCAAAATGTGTTGTTTGCTTTATGTTGGCATTGTTTCCTTAATTGTCATATTATTTTTAGCACTCAAACACAGCCCTTTGTGAAAATATTAACAACAATTTGGTTATCAGCTAAATTTGAATTAGAAAATTATAGGTTAATTGTGTTTAGATAAAGTTGTTACTGATCAAAAACAAAACCTTAATGATAAACTTTAAGTCAATCAGTAGTCAAGTGATAAAGTGATTGCTGTGACATGAAGGGTCATTCAATAATTCCTTGGTGCATGTGTGCTAATTAATATGATTGGCTGGGTGTTTTGCCATTGTGCACCATTGCCGCTGTGGCAAGTTGTTGGTGGACTAGTGCCCAATCAGCTGCTGGGTTAGCACTAGTCCATCAACAACTTGCCACAGCAGCAATGGCGCACAATGGCAAAACACCCAGCCAATAAGATTAATTAGTGCATATGCATCAAAGAATTATTGAATGACCCTTTGTCACAATAATATCTTTATCACTTGGCTCCTGATTGACTTAAAGTTTATCATTAAGGCTTTGGATTTGGATCAGCAACAACTTTATCTAAACACAATTAACCTATAATTTTCTAATTCAAATTTTGACAACCACCAAATTGTTGTTAATATTTTCACAAGGGGCTGTATTTAGGTACTAAAAATAACTGTGTTCTGGATCTAGATACACAGCATAGTAAATATATGATTTTATAGAAATAAACTGAACATAAAGAATAAAACCAACTATAAATAAAGAGAAAATGAACAATTGAAACTCAAAATAAATATAATATAAATAGAAAATGTTTGGCAACAGGAAGTTTATTGGGGGCAGGGAAGAGTGATGCCTAGTAGGCAGAATGGCGCAGGAAGGAAGACATAGATGCAGTGCTGGCCTGGGGGGTCTGGGATTGGGTGAATGGGGCTGGAATGTGGGGGGTGGGGTGGCGGGGGTAGGGGTAGAAGGATTAACTGTGATGGCTGCCATATATAGCTGATTTTATTCCTTGTTGGTCATTTCCTTGATTGGCTGGTAAGTAGCTGTGGCACAGGGTGGGAGGCTCTTGTCCTTCTGTGATTGGTTGTCCATATTCACATGGAAGACAATTTGGGCAAACAAGTCAGCCACCATTTGGCGACCAAAGAGTAAATTGTGATCAAGGACCCCAAGATAGAGGTTGTTGAAAGCCTGAGGGCGGTGCTCCTGTACTGTGTCTTCAATATTGAAGAGCACTATATCAGCCAGATAGATATCTGCATGACCTGCAAGGTAGACTGAGGCCTGGTGCCCGCGTCCCTGGATGGCCTCAAGGGTGATGGAGCTACCCTCCATATGGTGGCTCAAGAAAAACCCAGTGTTTGGAACTTGAGATATCCCAGAAGTTAAGCAATTCACTGAGGATGTGGCCATACTTGTAGCCATTGGTGAAATCTGGGTTTGTCTGATAGTAGACAAAACCCTTGGCCAAAACAGCCAGAAATGCACCAATGAATGTCCCCTTCTTGACCTTCTTCCTCCCTTTTTGGGTGGCAGCTCTTCCTTGCTTGCAAAAATTGTTGAAAGCTATTGATAGCTTATAGTATGAGACAAACATGACATAATTAGACAAACTTGTCAGGCATTTGAATAGAGTGGATTCAATGGCCTGATCATATGGGGAATCCTCACTGCCATCCCATTGGTTGCCGGCAACATTTGTAAGTACCCGGATTGACACCACCTTTCCATGTATCCACAACTGTATCATGCGCTCAGACGCCCAAATGCCATGGTGCACAAGTTGCTTCCGGACCTGGATCTGGGGAAGCTTGGGGTCCCACTGCAGGAGGTCAAGCATTATGGGATATGCTTCCTTGTCCTGGGAGTTGACCTGCTTCTTTGGCTTCTTGGCTGTCCCAATCAGATTCCCCTTGTTCATTAGGTTATTGAACTCCCGCATGACAATAGCCCGGGTGAATTGTAATTGGCTGGCAATCTGATCCCAGGACAGACACTGCAGATTCAGTGCCACAATTTCCTGGAGAATTTGGGTGGTGATGATTTGGTGCTTGGGGCGCTGGGCCGCGGGAGCTGAAGCCTGATTGGCTGAGGGGGGCAGGTTGGCTTGTGGCAGGAAGTTGTTCCAAATCAAGGTTACCATCCTGATTGGTTGGTTGACAGGTGGCTTGTGCAGGGGTGGGTACGGGAGTGGGAGAAAAGCTAGACACTAAGTGCCTATTAAATAAGTCAAAGCCATATGGGTCAGGGGTCAAGTACAGGTCATCTTCCTCATTACCTGCATCAAAGGCTTGGGTGTAAACAGGTGCCTCCACGTTCTGAGCCTTGCCTCCATTGAAGCTGGCTTGGCTGCTGCTGGCTTGGTTGCTGGCGCCATTGAAAATTTTGTTGTTGTTGAAAACCATTGTAAAAAAACCTAGGATAAAATCACTAAAAGTAGAAGTTTAAAATTTTATGATCTATTTATATTTTAATCTCAAGTCCATATTTGGAAGGTTCTAAAAACCATTTTATACAAATCAGGAGCCATGAAAATGAATGGAACACCATTGTTCCTAAATTAGATAGCTGTTGATTGGCTGTTAAACTGTTATACTTCTATTTTAGGCTGCTCATATTACTATAGATTCAGAACCTAAAGGTAAAAATGTGGGATTGTCAAATTCTTTTGTGTAAACTCACCAACTTACTAAAATATTTTTCATCCTTTTATATAAAAAAGCAAGTTGTTCTGGGATGAAAATTACTCCATTAAGTTGGTGAGTTTATGCAAAAGAATTTGACAATCCTGCATTTTTACCTTTAGGTTCTGAATTTACAGTACACATCTTGTGTGACTTCATTTCATTCTGTGCTTGTGGAATCTTGCTTCTAGATTGCTAAAATTTTGTTTCATTTTATTCCTTCTGTTGGTGCCTCATATGATTCCTGATTGGATTATAATATACTACAGAATAGCATCAATCCATCTCACTTGTTGCGTCAGTTCATTTTGTTTATGGTTTAAACAATGACTCTTTATATTTGCTATAATTTTGTATATGGGCTAGTGAAATTTTGTTTTTTGTTTGAAAGTTCATTTATTTACTGAAATTTTTTAAATTTGATAGGGAGAACCTTTTGGGGAAGCTTTGAAGATGGAATTAAGAAAAGAAGAAGTATATTTTATTGGATAATACTTTAGGCTTATATAGCTTTAGCTGTGGCAGAGATTTTAGTTAGATCAAACCCAGGGGCTGGTCATGTGCAGGATGGGTTTGAGTTGCTAAAAACCTGGACAGTCATGTGATATTGGTTTGTTGCCATTTCCAGTATGTTGAATGATATATTGGAAAGGCACCAAATTGGGCAATGACTGAATGTTAAGTGGGATGGCAGTAGCCAGAATACTTGTACATCCAGATCCTCAACACACCCCTCCCTTAAGGGGTTACTCAGGTACATCAGGAGGGGGCTTCATATTGACGGCTGCTGCCTGATGTTCCTGGAGTTTTTTTCTGGTTGGCACCAACCAGGTTGAGTGTTCTTCCTTGCTGGGGCAGAGGTGAGATCTGTGGTACTTCTTGGTAATGGGCTCTTTGGCGCCCTGAAACTTAACCAGGTAGGTGTTAATGTCTTATTAGTATTTGATGATTCTTCCTGGTTCTCTGTGTACTGAGTCTAGTTTCTTCCTGTTCCCA
Source organism: Entomophthora muscae (assembly GCA_014839935.2). Lineage (NCBI taxonomy): Eukaryota > Fungi > Entomophthoromycota > Entomophthoromycetes > Entomophthorales > Entomophthoraceae > Entomophthora > Entomophthora muscae. The sequence goes on from QTSX02001611.1 coordinate 39,416, forward strand.
GCTAGAACCCAGACGGGAGAATTGATGGGGTGTGGGTCCTCTGTTGAGGTTAACTTTTGGGTTTTGAGCCTTTTTGTTTCTGCTAGTTTGGCTTTGAGACATATGTGTTGTAGAGCTGATGTTTGCTCTACTGTGGGAGGGTTTTCCGGGGAAATCTTCACATACAGTTGATTATTGTGGGTGGCTATTTCTGGTTTGTACCTGTATGTTAGTTCAAACAGTGAGTAGCCTGTCTCTTGATTGGTGCAAACCCGGGATACTAATAAGGCATGTTTCACATAGAGTGGCCATGTGTCTTTGGCTTTGCCATCCATTATTTTCTTGAGGGCTCTGATAAGGCTGCCGTTCAGGCATTCAACTCTGCTGTTGGCCTGTGGCATGTAGGGCGAGGTTGTGGAGTGTTTGATGTTCTTTGTTTTTAGGTTGTTGTTTACTACGCGGCCTGTTAACTCTTTTGCTCCATCTGTTATGATGTAGTCTGGAGTGCTGTAGTCTGCTATGATTGCTTTATTGATGAATCAATTTATTGTTTCTGCCTTGTGATCTTTTGTTGCCCAGAAGATGAGCCAACATGTGGCAAAGTTGATGGCTACAATTAGGAAACATTGATTTTTTTGGTTTCTGGGAAGGGTCCCACTATGTCCAGTCCTCAAACCTTAAATGGTTCAGGGTCAGGTACTGGGTTGACTGTTGGCTGTGGCGCCTTGGTGCTGGCAAATTTTTTGCACACTGTGCACTTTTTTAGAACATTGATTATGTCTTGCTTCAGGTTGGGCTACCATAATATCTCTTTTAATGTGAGATATAGATTGTTAGCCTTTGTGTGTCCTAGTAGACGGTGGTGTCTTAGTATAGTGTTGACTCTTTGTGCAAGTGGAATGTAGGGAATGTGTTTGTCCTTGATGATTCAATATACTGTGCCATTTGATACATGGAAATATTTTTCATTCATTACTAGCGTATCATGGATTAGTTGGTGTGTGGAGGGATCTTTTCCTTTTGTCTTGTACCCAGTGTTGTATAGGTTGGGCCAGTCAGGGTCCAGGTGGTCAGGGTGATCCTCTCTTGGCTGACATCGCCTAGAGAGAGCATCAGCTGTGACCAGCTCTGCCCTCTTTTTTTATTGGATGTCCAGGTCAAGCTGTTCAAGCAAGAACATCCATTTGGCTTGGTGCCGTGCAAGTGCGTTCTGAGTTTTGAAATAGATTAAGGATTTGTGGTCAGTTAGCACTCAGACATTTAAGTGTCCTTCTAGATAACATCTCCATTTCTTGCATGTGTGGTATATTGCTAGTCATTCTTTATCATGTATTGGGTACCTTTGCTCAGTGTTTATTAGTTTTCTGCTTTCATAACATACTGGCAGGAAATCTTTCTGCCCTGGCTGGCAGATGTGTAGGACTGCGCCAATGGCGGTGTCACTGGCATCCAACTCAAGCTTGTAGCACCTGTTGTTATTAGGGTATTTTAAGATTGGCGCTTTGATCAGAGCTTTTTTCAATAGTTGGAAATTCTTGCCGCATTCTGGTGTCCAGATAAATTTCTTTTTAGCATTACCCTTGGTTAGGTCATTGATTGGTGTTGTTAGTTTCCTGCGTCTTTGATGTATTTCCTTAGGTAAGCTACCATTCCAAGAAAGCATCTTACTTGTTTCACTGAGGTGGGGCATTGCATGTTATTTACGGCTTTTATTTTATCTGGGTCTGCTTTGATGCCACTGTCAGAGACAATGTGGCCCAAGAACAGGAGTTTCTTTTCCATAAATTAGCACTTACTAGGCTTGGCATAAAGTTTGTACTTTGCAATTTGATCAAGTGTCCCGCAGACATGCATGAGGTGTTCCTCTTTTGTTTTTGAAAATATAATGATGTTGTCAAGGTAGAATAATGTGTTTGAGAGTCCGTTTAGTGCCTGGTTCATCATGGTGACAAATGTTGCGGGGGTGTTTGTCATCCCAAAATTCATTACTTTACATTCAAACAACCCAAATTGCGTGTGGAATGCGGTCTTTGGTATGTCTTTCTCTTTAACTTCAACTTGATTATAACCAGATGTGAGGCCAATCTTTGAGAAATTTTTTGCTCTGGAGAGCCTTGCAAATAGGTCTTCTATGAGGGGAAGGGGGTATTTATTTTTTACTGTACTTGCATTTAGTGCCCTATAGTCAGTAACTAAGCAAAGAGATCCTTATTTTTTTTTACAAAGAAAACCGCTGCCCCCACAGGGATTTGGACGGGCAAATAAATCCTTTGGCTAGATTGTCCTTGATCTGGGCTTTAAGTGTTTGGGTCTCCATAGGGGAGAGTCTGTAGAGGGGTTCTGGTTTAGGCATGCTTTGCATAGGTCAATGCCATTGTGACAGTCCACATGTTTGGTGGTTTGCAGGCGGGGCTAATGTTAGCCAAGTGGAAATTTGGTTGTTTGTTGCAGGTAAAGGCCTAGTAGGTAACATAGGACTACTAAGGATAGGTAAGGCCTAGCTGGTAGGCAACATAGGACTACTAGGGTAAGTAAGGCCTGACTGGTAGGTAACAAAGAACTACCAGAGGCAGAAGTTGCCTCCACCCAGCAGAAGATACTGGCTGCTTTGGGCTATAGTTCTTCACCTAGCAGGGAACTGTGGCTGTGAAAGGGTGAAGACTGATATAGCAAGCAGGGAACTTTTTTCTGTCTGGGGGAGTAGGTTTTGGACCCCTGGTGGGTAACGCGGGCTGCCAGGGAGGGGAATAGCTCTGAGGACTCTATTTACCCTAATACACTTACAGGAGGTCTGTGAGCAAGCATCCTACCTAACAGACTGGTAGGGTGTCCTTGTTTACGCCCCTATGGGAGCTTTGGGGAAACCCAAATTCAGCATTGGAGGGTATAGGCATGCTCAGAGTTATCACCAAGGTGTCTTGCTTGGGGAAGCAAGCTGCAGAACTTGGTGTGATCAGGCCTCTGGGAAGTAGAGCTGATTACTCTGTGACTGAAAGCCCGGACTTCATCACCTGGGTGAGTAAAGACAACACATAGACATAGATTTATGGTTGAATGGCCTAAGTGTATTGCCACTTGCAAGGGCCCAGTCAAACGTCAGTTCAATGTAGACTCATGCCTGGGTCTACGAGTTCTGGTAATGGGGACTGAGATAAAGAACCGAGGTGGTTCACAGAATTAACAGAGAAAACTAGTAAGAGGGACTGTTTGGTCACAGTGAAGACTAGTTGACAGACTGTTAATTCATATTGAATTTGGGAACCCAATTGGTTCTTATGAAAGTTTGGAACCAAGATGGTTCAATGTGCAGATGGAACTAAGGAGGTTCCTAGTGAGGATTTGTTGATGGTCTAGCTGAGAATAAGCTGAAGGACTGCAAGATCAGGATGAAGGACTAGCTGATCATAATGCAGGATGGTCAAAGGACCAGAAGTTTTTGTTGAAGGACTGAAGAGCTGAAAGGATGAACTAGCCAGAGGACTGATAAGCTGTTGGAAGATTGGAATGAGCTATTTGGAGCCTGGAATAGGCTGTTTGTTGACTGAGATGAACTTATTGCTGGTTAAGCTGAAGAGCTGAAATATGTGGTTGAAGATCATGATGTTGGGTTAGCTGATCATGATACAGGAGCTGGCTGAAGGATCAGAAGAAGATGATGAAGAACTAGTGGTCCGGAGAAATGAGCCAAGATTTTGCCAAATTGATTTGCCAAAGTGGGAAGATGTGGAATATTTTGCCTTGGTTTAGTAGTAAAATCAAGAAGGAATGTGGATAGAAGTGTGGGTAAGATATTTATTTATTAAGTTCCTAGGATAGATGAAGGTATGTTGCTATGAGAGCTGGATACAAAGTTGTTTTGGTGGGTCATTTTCCTTGAATTTTACAATATTTGTAAGTATATGGAGAAAACGTTGAAGAGCTCCACAAAGAACAGTTTAAATAGCATTCTACTATTTAAATTGGTTTATGTTGAATGCAGTGAAGACTGGTGCTGGAAAAGTGAACCAGTTAACACCTTGGAGCTCAAAGAGATGTTGTTTTGAGACGTTTGAGCAGTGGAAATTGATTTCTTAGTTGGATTGCGGTGGAAATTCAGAAATAGTCTAGTTTTGCGCTCTGCATTCATTAGTTGAGTTCTGGCAGGTTTCCTGATGAATATGATTGGTTGGAAGCCAAAAGCTTAATTTATAAGCAAGGAAATAGTGTATTAATACTTTAAGCTTTTGAGAAAGTAAGTATGTAAGCTTAAGTTATTATAGGAAAATGTGGGCGGCAATGGTTTAAGCTTCTGAAGAAAGCCATTCTAAAGGCGGAACTGTTGAGAAAAGAACACTATAAGAAAGAGGCTAGCTGGAAAGTTATGGGGTCTTTTCCCAGGTCTTTTGGGGTTTCTACCAAAGCGTTTTTAGAAGCCTTTTGGTTGCAATCAGGAGCTTGGTTGGACTGACACAAGTGTAATACCAAGGCCACTAGAGCTATACAGAGAGCTGAAGCTTGAATAAGGAGCTGGATCTAAGGCGCGGCGCAGGAGTCTGAGTTTACCGCGCAGGAGCCCAAATCTAAGGTGCAGGAGTTCAAGTCTAGGGAGCAGGAGTCCAAGAAAAATGTGCAGGAGTCCAAGACCAATTACAAGGAGTCCAAGATATTGTTGGAGGACTCCAAGTATTGGCAAATCCATATTGTTTCCCTGACCCCCCAGGCCATATACCAGAAGGTTTCTAAGGGGATCTTCCTTCTGAGAGTGAATAAAAGCCCACTTTGACCCCTATACATATTTCTGAGATACATTTTCCCTTTACTAGAGAATGACACCCCCTTCCAGCTGGTCCCTGGCTACAATACAGGACACACTTGGGGACTGGCGGACAGGAACCCCACAGCCATGCTTGACTTCCTGCTTGGGGGGTAATTCTGTGAGTTCTTCCTTGAATACATGAGCGTATTTGTTTAGAAGTGCTGCAAGTTCTGGGCATTGGATCTTTTGTGTTTGTATGTTATTGAATTCAGTGCACCTCATTATGTGGAGTGTACTGTCTTTGGTTAGATGTTCTGAGTTGTCTTGATTTATGACTTGGACAAATACTGTGTCTCTTAGAATGAGATCATTGGGTTCTTTGATAATGTTGAAATTGACACCATTGCATTTGATGGTCATGGTTTTTGTTTTCCAACATACACTGGGGTTCACTTGGGTGAACCAGTCCATGCCTGCTACAATTTTGTAGTTTATGTTGTTCATGACAAGTCCTTTGATGGATGTTTGGATGCCTTGGAGGTCAATTCTGAAGGGAGTTGTTTTGCCTTTGAGTAAAACTTTTAATCAGTCTGCCATTCTGGCATATTTGAAGTTGGACTTGACAATTGGTATCTTGTATTTGGTTACAAATGGTTTGCTAACCATGGTGTGTTGTGCACCAGAGTCAAATAAAATTTTATGTTTATGAGATTTTTAAGTGCTTGGGTAGACAAGAAGTTGTGAGCAATCTTTAATTTTTATGTTCATCAAAATAAGGGGTTGCAGGACACGTGGGATGCAATCAGCAAAGTTTGTGCCTTGGTACTTCTTCTTGTCTGTTTGAGGGAAGACTAGGGCACTTAATCCTGTTCCCCCTCCTATTTTCCCTGTTCCTCTGTTTTGAGACCTTTGAGGTCAGAGAATGTGGGGTCAGATTCATAGTGGGTTGCTATTTTGGTGTTATTAACTTTGGCGGTGTCCTCTTTCTTGGGACGGGAGCAGTTTGCGCTTTGGCTGTGATTGCCATTGTTACAATTGGAATTGTTGTTGCTATGATTGGTGTTTTGGCGCTTGTTGTCATTGGATTTGTCTCTGCCATTGCCGTTTGAGGAGCGGTTGCTGTTACGTGCAGCATATTCCATGTTTGTGCGTTTTTCAGCGCGCTTGGCTTCTGCAATAAGTACGGACATGGTGGTGTTGGCCTCTGGGCAGATGAGGGCAGCAACAGAGGGTTTCATTCTATTGATGAATGAGGCTCTAGTGTGTACATTGTCAGCTTGTGCTGGGTCTTAGATTTTACAACATATCTCCTCAAATTCATTGGCGTAAGCTGTGATAGTGGTCTTCTGAGGAAGATCACTGAGCTGTATTGCAATGTCTTGGAGGGATTCAGTAACACATAAATTGTGGGTGATATCAGCTTTGAATTTTTCCCAGTTGTCAAGCTGGTTGTCTGTTTATAAGCTAACCCAGGTGGCAAACCAGTTAGCTGTGGCCTTGTATAGGCGCTTACTGGCTTCTTGGACCCATTTTTTGTGGGGAATGTGGCTGGCACGGAGTTTTGCAGCTGAATGATCTATCCAGTTGATGATGTTTTCCTTGTTTTTACCAAAGAATTTGTCAATACTAATGTACTTGTTGTTGGTAACTTTTCCTGTGATAGGCTGTTGTGTGTTTGTTTGTGGTTGTAGAGCGTGACTATATTGAATTATCTTGGCGCATGCTTTGGGCATGACCAGTCCTTCAAATACAGTTCATCCACTAGGAATATCTTCATTGATGTTGTGAGCACAGAAGTACGTTTTCCAGGTGTCCTGGGATGTGGCCTGGTTGAGTACGTGAGCAAAGGTGGGCGAGTTCTGTTCAGTCATTTTCTCTTTCATTGGTGTGGTCAAAAACTGTAGCTGCTAACAGTGATAAGGAGCGCCTTTTTGGGAAGCTTCAAAGATGGAATTAAGAAGAGAAGAAGTATATTTTGTTGGATAATACTTTAGGCTTACATACTGTAAATTCAGAACCAAGATGTAAAAATGCAGGATTGTCAAATCTTTGGTCCAAATTTCAAATCACTTTTGAGGGATGGCCTTTTTTAATTAAATTGATTTTTTGAGTATTTATTTGAATATTTGAAAATGCAGAAACTCATAGACACTTTGCAAAGTTCAAGTTGAACTGCATATTTTCAATGAACAAAATGAACTAACTGGAATTTTTTTTGAAGCGTTCAAATCCATTGTCCATTTTCATTAAGTTTACTGTGTTTTTTGAAATTGCAGGATTGCCAAATCCATGAACCAAATTTAAAATTACTTTTGAATGCCACTAGTAAACTTGGATATTATTTTCAGGAACTGGATCCAAATTGAATGTACAGTAATAAACTAGGACAAATCAACCCAAATCAAGAAGCTCCCCTCTGGATAAAATCAAGTGAAAAATTCAATCTCAACAACCATGTTTAGACAAGAAATTAAGTGAAATGTAAAATTGTCTAAACTGGAAATGATGTGATATTCTGCACTTTAAATCACTAATATAGCAACCACAAAACCATATAATGATATATGAGTACCTTCCTGATAACGCAGAAATTTTTTAAAAGTTTTTTCAGAAAGAAAGGAGGGGGAAAGATAAGCCATCAGTTTACAACACTATGTATTCATGTATTGCTATTAAGGATGCTTGATTATAATAGATTTTTAAAAAATGCTAATAATAAAATAGAATTATATATTACAATCTATCTTATCACATTGCCTTTTTCTTGGTGTGTTGATAGTTCATTTGCTGTTGATAATGTGATTGTGTTTTATTGGATAGTTTACCTCCTATTGCCAAGGCAACTGGAGGTGAAACTATCCAATTAAATGCAAGCACATTATCAACAACAAATAAAAAATCAGCACAACAAAGAAAAGACAATGTGATAAGATAGATTGTAATATATAATTCTACTTTATTATTAGAATTTTTTAAAATCAACTGTAATCAAGCATCCTTAGTAGCAATACATAAATTCATAGTTATTAAACTGATGGTTTATCTTTCCCCTCCTTTCTTCCTCAAAAACAAGTTTTTTTTGGCCCCTGGCTACACTGGGGATCAAAAAACTTTTAAAAAATTTCTGTGTCATCAGGAGGGTACTCATATATCATTATATGGTTTTGTGGTTGCTATATTAGTGATTTAGAGTGCAGAATATTACATCATTTCCAGTTTAGACAATTTTGAATTTCACTTAATTTCATGTCTAAACATGGTTGTTGAGATTGGATTTTTCATTTGATTTTATCCAGAGTGGAGCTTCTTGATTTGGATTGATTTGTCCTAGTTACTTACTTTACATTCAATTTGGATTCCAGTTTCCACAATTATTATTTGAGTTTAGTAGTGGCATTCAAAAGTGATTTGGAATTTGAAATTTGGTTCTTGGATTTAACAATCCCACAATTTCAAAAAACATACTAAACTTAATGAAAATGGTTGATGGATTTGAACACTTCAAATCTGATTCCAGTTAATTCATTTTGTCCATTGGAAATATGCAGTTTGACTTGAACTTTTCAAAGTATCTATGAAATTCCACATTTTTAAAAATACAAATAAAAACACAAAGAATTGAATTTAATTAAAAAAGGCCATCCTGCAAAAGTGATTCAAAATTTGGACCAAGGATTTGACAATCCCGCATTTTTACATTTAGGTTTGAATTTACAGTACAAAAAATTTAAAAGTTTTTGGCCCCCAGCGTAGCCAGGGGCCAAACAAACTTCATTTCAAGGAAGAAAGGAGGGTGGGAAAGATAAACCATTAGTTTACTACACTATGTGTTTATTTATTGCTATTAAGGGTGATTGATTACAGTTGATTTTAGAAAACATGAATGATAAAGTAGAATTAGATGTTACAATCTATTTTATCAAGTTGCTTTTTCCTTGTTGTGCTGATTTTTTTATTTGTTGTTGATAATGTGCTTGTATTTAATTGGATAGTTTCTTCTTCAGTTGCCTTGGCAATAGGAAATCAAGTCACCTCCCCAAGACCAGCTGGTCTTGGGGAGGCAACTGGAGGTGAAGCTATCCAATTAAGTGCAAGCACATTATCAACAGCAAATGAACTATCAAGACACCAAGGAAAATGCAATGTGATAAGATAGATTGTAATATATTGTTCTATTTTATTATTAGCCTTTCTTAAAATCTATTGTAATCAAGCATATAAATTTTAGCTGTCCTAAAATGGAATAGGGTGATTTTTGATAATGCCTATGATTCCTAAAAGAATTAGTACAAATCCACTCTAGATCCTTTAGCATCCTTTTTGAGACACCCATAAATTATATTTATTTCAAATTCACCTCATTTTTGATTTGAAATTTGGTTTTTGGATTTGAAAATCCTGCAATTTCAGATTTGTTAATTTTTACATGATGTCTATGATTTGTTTGACATGCAGGAAATCTCAAATTGTACATAAGAATCCCGCATTTCTGATCCATGTATCCCAAATTTGTTTGCTGAGTTTTGTCTTTTGTTAGTTGAGTTATCTGCTCAAGAGATTTGAAATCTGACAATTTAAATAACCAAAAAAGTCAACTTAAATGGTTGATTTTATTAAATATTTTAATTTTCACTCAGCTGAGTTGCCCGCAAAAGTGATTTGAAATTTGGACCAAGGATTTGGCAATCCTGCATTTTTACGTTTAGGTTCTGAATTTACAGTAGCTTTAGCTGTGGTGGAGATTTTAGTTAGATCAAACCCAGGGGCTGGTCATGTGCAGGATGGGTTTGGGTCGCTGGATACCTGGACAGTCATGTGATATTAGTTTGTTGCCATTTCTGGTATGTCAAATGATATATTGGAAAAGCACCAAATTGGGCAATGCCTGGATGTTTTGTGGGATGGCAATAGCCAGAATACTTGTACATCCAGATCCTTGACCAATTAATTGAATCCTGAATCTTGCGCAACTTGGATTTTGTTCAAATCTGAGGTATTTTTGGTTGTGGCCATAGCTTTTAAAACTACTGTATATGATATATTAAAGTAGTTTATGTGGTGCTGGAGTTTTGCAGATGGGGGTGAAATGAAAATTATTGTAAATGTTCTATTTGGGTGAAAAAGATTTTAAGTAGAGTCAGGACACTCTTTTTTCATAATAAGACAAAACTTGACTATAACCCCTAAAATTTGAAGATTAATCAGAAGTTTTTTAAGCAAATTATAATTTCTTGATAGAGAACTTAAAGCTAAGTAACTTTGAAATATAAATTTTAATATTTATTAATCATATGAAGATAATATAAAACTTAATGTTAAAATATATAGCTAATAAAAGTTTAAAGCAATGAAGTCAAAGATAGTACCTTAATAGTAAAAAGTTGAATTTGGGTAAAAAAGAGCTAGTTGGATCAAAAAAACTAAATTGGACAAACAACTTTTTTAGTAAAATATCTGCTTACTCTAAAAAAACTTACTCATCCCAGGATCTGCTGTAGGAAGAAATCTGGAGCTTGAAATTAAGGTTAGTAGTTTGGAAAAGATGACTTACCTAATCCATGATTTGCTGCAGGCAGAAATATTGTGCTTTTTTAAAAAAAAGGTTAGTAAGTTAGTAAAAAGCTTACCCAGCCCAAGATTTGCTGTGAACTAAGTCAACCTAAAAGAAGAAGAAGGTTAGTAGTTTGAGTGAAATGATTACCTGGAATGAAGCTTGGCTAAAAAATATCAGTTAACATAAACAATACTTACCAACCCAAGATCTAATTCAGGGCAAAAATCTGGTTTTTGATCTAGGCTAGTTAATTTAGTTAAAGAAGCTTACCTAAACTTGATCTTCTTTGGGGTGGAGCTCCTTTAAAAAAATGAGGTTAGTAAATTGAGTGAAATGCTTACTTGAATTCAGCTTTGATCTGAATCTCCAAATGATTAGTTTTTTTAAAAACTTATTACCTTTTAAATCAATGTTAGCTTCAAACTTTTAAAAACATGCTTGCCTTTAATACCTTTGATCTACTATGCTTAAAACAGTTAGTATCATGTATATTTCAAATATTACCTTTATTTTGAAGTGAACCTATATTATTTAAAGTGAAAAGGTTAGCATAGTATCTGGAAAAGCTCACCCTGCTTAGTTGATGCTAATCTTATCTGTTTGGCGGAGAAATAGTTGGGATTGTCCAATAATTATTGATGAAATCATTCTAAGCTTTAATTATTATTAGTAGATTTTTATATTATTTTTGACTGCCTTACATTTTTAGGGAAAAAATGACTAAATTAAGTACATTTAAATACATTTTTACTTTTATTAACACTGCCACAGGTAGGGATGCTGTGAGACACTTCAAAGTGTCCAAGAACCCCTTTGAGCGGCAGCATTGGCCATGAAAACAAACTAAATAGTAGGCACATCTGTTTTGTTGTCAGCCATTTTTGGACTTAAAAATAGGTAAGTTATTTCAAGCCAAAACATAAGAAAATAATTTTTCCAGCAACTCAAGCGGTTATACAGTAGTTTTAAAAGCTATGGCGACAAGCAAAATGAACTCAGATTTAAACAAAATCCAAGTCGCGCAAGATTCAGGATTCAAATAATTTAAATATTGTTGGTTAATAAATGAAATGTCAAACCAAAAACAAAATTTTACTCACCCATTATACAAAATTATATCAAACATCAAGCGGTGTAGTTCAACCCACAAACAAAATGAACTGACACAACAAGTGAAATGGATGGATGCTATTCCAGAGTATATTATAATCCAATCAGGATTCATATGAGACACTGACAGAAGGACCAAAATGAAACAAAATCTGAGTACTCTAGAAGCAAGATTACACAAACACGAAACGAATTGAACTCACACAAGGTGTGTAGTATGAGCAGCCTAAAATAGAAAAATAACAGTATAACAGCCAATCAACAGCTATCCAATTTAGGAACAGAGGCATTTTATTCATTTTCACGGCTCCAGATTTGTATGGAATGGTTTTGAGAACCTTCCAAATACAGAATGGCAATTACAATAAAAATAAATCATTAAATTTTAAAATTTCTACTTTTAGTGATTTTATCCTAGGTTTTGTTTCAATATGGTTTTCAATAGCAACATCTTCAACCGCGCCAGCAGCCAAGCCAGCTTCAATGGAGGTGAGGCTCAGAACGTGGAGGCACCCGTTTATACCCAAGCCTTTGAGGCGGGTAACGAGGAAGCTGACCTGTTACTGTCCCCCAACCCATGTGGCTTTGACTTGTTTGAGAGTCACTTTGCGTCTAGTGCTGCCCCCGCTCCCACACCCACCCCCGCACAAGCTGCCCATCAACCAACCAATCAGGATGGCAACCTCAATTCAGAATAACTTCCCACCATCGCCCAACCTGCCCCTCCCTCAGCCAATCAGGCTTCAGCTCCCGCAGCCCAGCGCCCCAAGCAACAAATCATCACCACCCAAATTCTTCAGGAAATTGTGGCACTCAACCTGCAGGGTCTGTCCTGGGATCAGATTGCTGACCAATTACAATTTACCCAAGCTACTGTCATGCGGGAATTCAACAGCATGATGAACAGGGGGAATTGGATTGGGGCGGCCAAGAAGACCAAGAAGGCCTAAGAGTCCCAGATAACTGAGGCATACCCAATAATGCTTGACCTCCTCCAGCGGGACCCCAAGCTTCCCTTGACCCAGGTCCAAAAGCAACTTGCTCACCATGGCATTTGGGTGTCTGAGCGCATGGTGCAGCTCTGAATGTACAGGAAGGTGGCTTCTGTACGGGTTCTTACCAATTTTGCTGGCAACCAATGGGATGGCACTGAGGATTCCCTGTATGATCCCGCCATTGAATCCACCCTGGTCTGTTGCTTGACTAGTCTGTCAGATGATGTCATTTTCATCTCCTACTACAAGCTATTGTTAGCTTTTGATGACTTTGGTGAGCAAGGAAGAGCCGCCACTCAAAAAGGAAGGAAGAAGGTCAAGAAGGGGACGTTTATTGGTGCATTTCTGGCTGTGTTGACCAAGGGTTTTGTCTATTATTGGACAAACCCTGATTTTGTCAATGGGTACTCATACAGCCACATCCTCAGTGGATTGCTTGACTCCTGGGATGGCTTGAATTCCAAATACTGGGTTTTCTTGAGCCACCAGATGGAGGGAAGCTCCACTGCCCTTGAGGTCATCCAGGGACGTGGGCACCAGGCCTCAGTCTACCCTGCCGGCCATGTTGACGCCCATCTGGGAGATGTTGTCTTCTTTAACATGGGATCACATTACGGGAACACCGCCCTCAGGCTTTCAACGACCTCTATCTTGGGGTTTTTGATCACAATTTTCTCTTTGGTCACCAAATGGTGGGTGACTTGTTTGCGCAAATGGTTTTCCATGTGAACATGGGCAACCAATCATACAAGGATAAGCGCCTCCCACCCCGTGCCACAGCCACCTACCAGCCCATCCAGCCAATGACTGATGAGGAGTACAACAAGTGGTATATGGCGGCCATCACGCGCAATCCTCCCGCCTCCACCCCTGCCATCAACACCCCTCACCCACAAGCCCCACCCACCCAATCCCAGACCCCCCAGGCCAGCACTGCCTCTACGTCTTCCTTCCCGCGCCATTCTGCCTACTAGGCATCACTCTTCCCGCCCCAATAAACCCCTGTCACCAAAAATTTCTATTTATATTATCTTTTTTTTGAATTTCAATTGTTCATTTTTTCTTTATTTATAGTTGGTTTTATTCTTTATGTTCAGCTTATTTCTATAAAATCATATATTTACTATGCCATGTATCTAGATCCTGAACACAGTTATTTTTAGCACCCAACCATAGCCCCTTGTGAAAACATTAACAACAATTTGGTGATCAGCTAAATTTGAATTAGAAAATTATAGTGTTAACTGTTTTTAGATAAAGTTGTTACTGATCCAAATTCAAAACCTTAATGATAAACTTTAAGCCAATCAGGAGCCAAGTGATAAAGTGATTGTTGTGACATAAAGGGTCATTCAATAATTCTTTGATGCATGTGCGCCAATTAATATGATTGGCTGGATGTTTTGCCATTGTATGCCATTGCCGCTGTGGCAAGTTGTTGATGGACTAGTGCCCAATCAGCCGCTGAGTTAACACTAGTCCATCAACAACTTGCCACAGCGGCAATGGCGTACAATGGCAAAACATCCAGCCAATCATATTAATTAGCGCACATGCATCAAAGAATTATTGAATGACCCTTTATGTCACAACAATCACTTTATCACTTGGCTCCTGATTGGCTTAAAGTTTATCATTGAGTTTTTGAATTTAGATCAGTAACAACTTTATCAAAAAACAGTTAACACTATAATTTTCTAATTCAAATTTAGCTGATCACCAAGTTGTTGTTAATATTTTCACAAGGGGCTGTGTCAAGCGCCAAAAATAATATGGTGACCAGGAAAACAATGCCACACAAAGCAAACGACACATATTGAGATGTATGTAAAACATATACAAAATGGGTAAAAAGATGGGATAATGTAGTAAATGGGAAAACAAAAAGGAATAAACAAAGATGCAATTGTATCAAAATAATACAGAATTTATTGGGGCAAGAGCTATAAAAACATATGAAAAGGTTAGTAAAAAATCAATGAGAAAATTGGAAAAACTTCTAAGAGACCTTGACTTGGCAATTGCCAAAATCAAAGAAATTGACCACAAGGTCAAGGAAAAGGTGAAGTCTGCTGTCCTTGAAGGGGACAAAATCAAAAAGGTGTCCGCCAAGTCACTCATGACCAAAATACCAGACACACCTGAGAAGACAATAGAGCGCCTACTCAACATTCAGAAGACAGTGGTTGAAGGCTTACAATTCAAGTCCTTTGCACTCTCTGCGCCGTCTGTCTAGACAGACAGCCCTGAGATGTATGCACATCTCAAACCCGCCAAGAGGGCCTTCAAGGAGGACACTGAGATGCCTGCACAGCTGCTTGCGCCAAGGATGGCAAAGCCTGCCAAAGCCGCCGGCAAAGAAGAAACCCAAGAAGGTAACCTAAGAAAATAAATTTAATAAAAATTCATAAATACTTACCTTTTTTTTAGAAGATGTTGATGGCAAACTCTGCTGGGTCCTAGTTCCTTTTGTTCCCCCCATGTTCTACTCAAATTTTGCCACTCACGTGGCAAAGCAGCTTTTCCTGTCCCCCCTGTCTTGCGGGAGCTTGAAGATAGGATTCACAGTGCATTCCCAATGTCCAGGGAGGCATTGGCTGGGCTAATGCATGAAGAGGGGCATCTGAGTGGGCAGTTACTGCCTACAAGGATGCTCAACTGGTCCGCCTGGACCCGGTTAACCTCAGTGGAGTTTACTGTGTAAACTCCATTGAGCTTGTTTGGGACGTCCTGGTGACGCTCCCATTCAAGAATATACCAGAGATGGGCCAGGCCCATGCAGCTGCTTGCTTCTGCTTCCCAGTGGAGCACACCCTGTCCTACTTGCTGGAGAACTTTGGGCGCGCGGTAGAAAAACTGGCTGTTGTGGATGCAACAGCCGTGAAGAAGACTAAAATCCTCCTGGCGGACTTCAGGCTGGCCTGGAGTGCGGACAAGACGGGGGTCCCAGAAGCCATGGATCTTACCTTCAGCAAAACAAAACATGAGAAAAAAATAAGCGCAGTATACAATAAATTATGCGAGTTTACGGAAGCCTTTGCTGGGCAAAGGCTTCACTTGGTGGTTTACCTGGGGTTCCTGTTTTACTTTGGAATGAGCGCCAGCGTGGAGGACCTGGACGGGGTCCTTATGGGGATTGACGAGGCCCAACTTGCTCTTGACGGGAAAAAAGTCCCCCAGGTTACAACTCAGTTGACCATGTTATCCAGGACGCCCTGGTCCTGGCAGGAATCTACGGGTTTGCGGCCCTGCCTGAGAAGCGGCTGCTTCACTCCCACCTCACCATCCTCCCTTTTACCAGCAGGCAAGAATATTTTAACCAGGGTGTATCCACCGTCCACGGTGTGGCGGTGGAGGTTGTGCGCCACCTCCATTGTGGGGTGGGTACATACGGCAACTGTGGTAAGTTTGACTCCCTTAAACTTGACTCCCTGGTACTTGACACTTTGTCGAGTACCAGGGAGTTGAGTGCCGCATATGTGAATCTATTAGTATTTTTGGCTTAACCAATTTTAAGCTAATTTTTACTAGTAATTTAGGGGTTTGAAACCAAAAACCAAGGTTGGATTTACTTGAACTCGACTCTGTTTAATAAATTGGTTAGCTAAAATACCAATTTAAGGGGCAATTTATAAGTAAATTTACTAATAGAAACAAAAAAACCTGTGTTTGACACTCTAAACCCAAAAGTGACCAGTTCGACACTTTTTAAGCCAAATTTTAATTTTATTAATAAAATACATATGCGCTTATATAAAATTTGTTATTTAATATTATATTTTTATTATTAGTGTCCATAGTCGTTGATTAGGCTCCCAAGCACCACTATACTGGATTTGGTGGTATATACATTAATCAAGTACCCCACTTATTTTACATTATGTCATTCCCGGGTTTTTGGATTAAGTGGTGCCACATAAATTAAGCCCAATTTATTAAGAGATTTCATATGTAATTTATAAAAAACTGAAACTTGACACTTTCTTTGTTTGACTCTATCCACTTGACACCTGATTGGTTTTGGATTTAACTAATCAAAGGCTCAGAATTAAGGCTAAATTAATATGTGACGTACTATGAGCGCCACTTGACACTCACCCACTCGACACTTTAACTTGGGGATTAGTACAGAGAGCTTCTTAACGTTTTAACCAACACTATGGTAAATAATTCACTCCCAGCTCCTCACAGCATACCCTAATCACTAATAAACACATTTCCACTCATTTACTTTTTTAACTTATGTTGTATTTTTTTATTTTTGAGCATACAAAACTGCCTTGCTTTTGGGTTAACTTTCAAACCCGGTTTAAATTTAAGCAAGGTTTATATGTAAAAAACATAGTAAATTTGATGTTTCTGCTCGACTCCGGCATACTCAACAGTGAGAATTCAGCTTTTTCCGGCTGTTTGACAGTGCCAAACTTGACACTTTACTATGTTTTGAATTTTCAACTCTCAATAAAAAAATTCCACATAATAATTTTTTTGCTATTATAATCTACTACTTTTTCTGCTGCTCTCCATATAATTTTCATATATTTTTTTGATTTTCAATTAAACTTTTACATTGATTTAACACTAAGATGTTATGCTGAACCTAACATCTTTGATGCTTCATCACAAAATCACTTACTTTCTATGTTTTAACCTTTATATCTATACTTTGAGTTTCTATTTTGCTTCTATTTACTTTTTTATGTTTTTTTATAAATAAAACTTTATTTGCACACTTTTCATTCAACTTTTGCTTTGCTTTACCTCTTTGTGTTTGCAATATCTTCTCAATCATTTTATTTACAATGCTAAACTTTTCTTTAGACAAAATCAAGCAAGAACAGCCAGCAGCCTAAGCGCCAAGCCTCCAAAGGCTCCAAAGAAACTGCCTCCACCCCCAAGCGTGCCAAGAAGCCTGCAAAGGCAAAGTCTCCAACCCCATCTCCTCCCACTCCATCTCCTCCCCCCTCCACCCTCATCTTCTACATCCCCTTCACCTTCCCCCCAAAATTCCTCCCCCAATAAATCAGATGGTGATCTTACCAACCACTCATTTTATCACTCAGAGGCCGACTCCGAGCCTACCAAGGAGCGCCGGACCAAGAAGGCAAAGGCTGCCAAGGAGCCCACCTCTTCTTCTGGTAAGAAAAAGGAGGCATCCAAGCAGGCCTCAAAGAATCCTTCCCCTCCCCCTCCCAATGGCTCTTCCCCTCCTTCTTCATCTGACCCCCAAGATGAGCCGGAGGATTACTCCAAGAAGTTTAAAGCTTCTGGTCATGTGGCTTGGGATCCACTGGCCATCCACAACATTTGCAATGTGGACAGAGAGTTCAAAGTTCCTAAGCGCTTCCCCCGGTACTTTCCAATCATGTCCGTAAAGGGCGGCCCTGGTTACGTTGCCAACAATTATATCTTTAATTGCAACAACCAAAAGCGGCAGACCAAAAGCAAGCACTTTGTCTGCAAGGATAAGACTTGCGGGGCCCAGTTGAACACCAAGGGCTGGGAGCAAGTAACATTGGAGAAGGGGGAGCACACTTGTGAGCCCCCCAATCATCTAATCACTTGCATGCTTAAATGGTACCTTGTTCAGGTCATTCCCACCACCGCCAACCTCCGCGCTTCTGATCTGGCCATCAAGGCCCTCCAGCATCTCAAACCCAACAATCTCAAGTTGGTACCAACACAGGAGCAGTTGGTCAAATTCATCAGCAATAAGTGTATTGCTGCAAATCCCCCTCCCCCCAAGGCTTCTGACGTCCTCTCTGAGCTCACGCTCACTCATGAGCTTAAGCAGCTTCCTAGTGGGGAGCGCTTCCTGCTTCATGATGACAGGCCTGCAGCCAAGGACCGTATAATCTGCTACTCAACTCAGCAGAACCTGATGGAGTTGAAAAGGGCGTCAACCTGGCTAGTTGATGGTACCTTTGCCACTTGCCCCCAGATGTTCAAGCAGCTCTGGATGGTTCATGCCCAGATTGACATCCGGGTGATTCCACTCGCGTTCTTCCTTCTTCCCGGGGCCACTGAGGCCATTTATACCCGCGCGTTCTCCATCCTCTGCCAAGAACTTGCCCTCCTTCCTCCCGCCAATGATGATGAATCCAAGAAGACTCCCCCCCACACCCGCGCCAACCCACCTGCCTCTGACAAGGACCAGGCCACCCTGGACTTGGAGGAAAAGGCAAGGCTAAGAGCTCTTGGGCCTCGCGTATGCATTATGGACTTTGAGCCTGCTCAGTTCAATGCATTTGAGCAGCTGTTTAGCAGGGAGGTGCAGGGGTGCCACTTCCACTTCCGCCAAGCAGTTGCTTGTAACGTGCAGGCCCACACAGAGCTTAGTAGGTTGAGCCAGAGGGATACTTTGGACACCTGCAGATTTGTGCTGGCACAATTTAGTGCCTTGGCTTTTTTAAAGCCAGAGCACACTGCAATGGGGTTCGAGGTGCTCTCAAAGGATCCCTACATAGTGAAGCACCCAGAGTTCAAGCCTTTCCTTGAGTACTTTGAGCCCCAGTGGATTGGGAAGGTTGTCACGCAGAGGCGAGGCAAGGCCCGTGCCAAGGCCAGCTGGAATGTGTACCGGGCGGCAGTGAATGGTGAGCTCAAGACCACCTCAGCGCTAGAGGCTTACCACAAACACCTCAAGGCCAACTTTGGGCTCCACCCCAAATTCAATAAGTTCTTTTCCCTCTTGCAGCACAAGCAGGAGAAGACCATCTCCAAGCTGCGTGACTTGGCCAACCGCGTCCCCCCCACCAAGCCAACCACCTGCTGTACCCTCTTCACCAAGGCCATCCAGGGTGCGGCCAAGCACAAATACAAGGCCTCTGAGCTTAAGCAGCAGCTTGAGCTTATTGCCACTGCCCTCCTGGAAGGGGCCAAAATGAAACGGGGAAAGAATGACAAGGAATAAACTTGCTTGCTTGCTCAGCTATATGATTTTTACTTTTAACTTTTAACTTTTTAACTTTAATTTTTACTTATTAGCTTTGATCATTTAGTTTTTAGTTTTAATTTTAAGTTTTTTTAACTTAATTAGATAGCAGTAATTGTTCTATGTATGCATGGTAAGTTTGAGATGAATATTTATAGTTTAAAGTGAGTGAAATATCTTAATTTTTGTTAATTTCCAAATAAAACATATGATATTCACAGTTGTGCTTATATGAACTATATCAAATAAATATTAATATTTCTTTATATTTTGCATAACTTTATTTGTTGTGTTTGTGTTTATTTTTGTCTCATTGGAATTTTAATTTTTATGGTAATAAAAAATATTTTTATAATGAAGAGTGTAAATTACATAGTAAAATGAGAAATAATTGCTTATTTCTCCTTATTTCTATTTATTAAGGTACTGTTTTTATTGCATTTTTGAGCTCTCTGGGGTCACTTTAGTATACCATACCTGTATAGCTTAATTTTTTATATTAAAAGTTTTCAGTACATCAAGATCCGTTAATTAAAAAAGTGTCGAGTACCAGGGAGTCAATCAGGGCAAAAGCTGAATTCTCACTTTACTATAGTGTCAAGTTCAAGGGAGTCAATTTCAAGGGAGTCAAGTACCAGGGAGTCAACTTTAAGGGAGTCAAACTTACCACAGTTGCCTACATACCGCCGAACCCATTATAGGCACTCCTAATTTATTCTCTATACCAATAAATATATTTACCCTCTAGATTATTTTTATTATAATTAATAATTTTATAAAATAATATTTTAGCAAACATTACTTACAAAATAAATTCCAGGGAAGGTTTTAATAAAAGCATATAATATATGTCAATAAAATCTACTTCTAATTTTTATGATTTACATTTATTTTTTTTAGTTTGCTTTTTATATTTATTTGCCAAAAATGATATTGATGTGTTCGCGTAATCCATTATCAAGCGTTTGGGATACCCTTGGATGCAATAATAAAAATGATTATGAATAAATAAATTACTAACCTTCATTGATGGTGCTGCTGAATGTGATTGCGGGCTTGGAAACATCTAAATATAAAATGTTAGTTAATGAATCTTGATTAGTAAATTAGAGGATATATAAAAAAGTGGGATAAGCTAAGCCTTTAATTGATTGGCTGATTTGCAAGGCATGCGGGGATAAACAGATCAGTGTGGCCATAGAATTTGGCCACAGTCTCAGCTGGGAGGGTATGGATCCCGGCCTGCAGCAAATCAAAAAGGTCCTCTGTCCCAGTTGGGGTTCCTCGCTTGACAACTTGCTTGAGCCACCCAAAGACTTCCTTGATGGGATTTAGGAAGGGCAAATAGGCAAGGAGGAAGAGAAGGCGCATATTTGCTGTGGCCAATTGCTGGGGGCCCACTGCAATGCTCGTGTCAATTGATGGAAATTCTTCAAGAATATCCGCCACCTTGTGGAGACCAACGTTGTCCAGCACAATTACGTTGGTGAAGCCCGGGCTTGTGCACCTCAGGTGCTCCTGGACCAATCAGAGGAATGATAGGAAGGTCCGGCTATTGTGAGATCCCAATATCATTTGGTAGAGCTCAACCCCCTTTGGACCAAGGAGAGCCACCATCAAATAGGCTATGGCGCGGACTGCAGCACACCAAGCCATCCCGTCATTGGAGCCTCTGGGGACATACCCATACTCATTGTGCATTGACGAGGCAAATGCTGATTTGTTGATGTAGTAAAATTTGACCGTCCCCTTGGCTTTTAGGGCAGTATACGCCTCTGCTTATTTTCTCCGGGTCTCAATATTGGCTGGGCTATTCCAATTGTATGGGGATACCCTGAGTTTTTTCCAGGAAAATTGCATTCCCTTGACCAAATGATAATAGAAGGAAATTGAGGCCTCAACCCCAAAAGTGGACTTGACCATGGCCTGTATATTTGCCAGTTCAAGATGGCAATCTTGGGTTATCCACTGGCGGATTGCCCATTTGTGCTCCTTTGTGAGCATGGTCAACACGCGCAAGGATTTCTATGCAGCAAGGACTCGACCTGTGTTGAGGAACTTGTTGAAGGTCTTTGAGGCGTACTTGGGATCCACCCCGACAATGGCTGTGGCCGCCTTGTAATTGCCTGATTCACACATTAGATTAAGCAGGATGATGTGTTTGATGTCAGGGATGCGCTTCTGAGCGGGCTTTTTAGCAGTGGGGATTGACTCATCAGCATTGGGCAAGGCACAGGGCATAGGCACCTTGTTGTAGAAGGCTGCAACTTTCTTGAGCACCAGTTGTCCCTCATCAGTTTGAAAGAACTCGGGCTCCTTGTCATCCTCCTGATTGCCATTGCTTATGTATGGCTCATAGCTAGTATCAATTACAGGCTTCACCTTCTCCAGCATGGCTGACAGGACCAACTCTTGCCGGTACACAGCATCAAACACATACAAAGTAAGTTCTACCTCCTTGTTTCTAACCATTTTGGTAGTGGTGACCTTGGTTGACTTCCAGGTCAGCTTTGGGACCCAAGGGGTTATGCTCTGCACCCTAGAAGCTTGTGCTCCTTGAACCGGCTGTGTCAGTGCAGCGTCACTATAGAACTCTCCTCTTCCACCTACCTCCCGAGTAGGCACTTGTGTTGTACTGAGTCTATTCTTTGACCTGCGGGGGCAACTGCAACCGCGGCGCACAACAGGTGCATTTTTGTACTCTGGTGTTGTGTTCCTTCCATTTTAGAATTTAATAAAATACTAAATAAATTTTAATTAAGTTACTCCCTAATTTTAATTTTTGCTTTTATCTGAATATGGATATTTAATTAGAGGTTTTCCCACCCAATATCCCAATTATAGATTTTTTGTTTCTTAATTAGTTTTTTCTGGTTTACAACACCCATTTTTGAATACCCAAAATAATTCCCACCCTTTTTCCCAGATTTTATGCCAAATATAAGCACCCAACACAATATTTTTAAAATTTATGTTTCAGATCTTGTGTCTTATTTTAGATGCCTTGGTATCATTCTTGATTACAATCCATTGCACAAACTGTGTGAGTGATTTTGTTTGTGGTTTGAGTTCCTATTGTGTTTTGTTTTTGGATTGAGTTTTGATGCACCATGTGTGGGTGTATTTTGTCACCGATTCACATAGTAAACATATGTACACCAAAAGCCAACTCACACCATTTTGTTTGTGAATCCATGTATTTCAGATTGCATTTTGAATGGTTTCGCTTTGCGCGTGAGTACTTTGTTGCTGTGTTGACCCATTTTGCCTATTAGCGCCAAAAATCCCTGTTAACAGAGTGTATATTTTAACCTGCTAGTTGAATTTTGTTTAAATATGAAATGATTTTATTTAAATCTGAGTTCATTTTGCTTGTCGCCATAGCTTTTAAAACTACTGTATATTTTAACCTGCTAGTTGAATTTTGTTTAAATATGAAATGATTTTGTTTAAATCTGAGTTCATTTTGCTTGTCGCCATAGCTTTTAAAACTACTGTATATGATAAAGACCATTCTTTTGATGATAGATTGTGCTATCATTGTGTGAAATTACCCCTCAATAATATCACATAAATCAAACCAGACTTTAAACCACAGAAAGTCCAAGACACTAATATTTGTCTGCCCTTCTCCAGGGCTAAGGAGATGAACCACCTTATCTTCTCGGCTGTACCCACAGCCTGCCCTGGTATTGGGGGCCACCAACAACAATTTCAACCACACTGGCCATTCCACAACCCATCCAAAGATTACTATTACAAGGAGCCAGCACAGTTAAACTCCTCTAACCAGTATTCTTGGCCTGCCCTGGTTTTGCCCCAGTCAACTCAGTCCATAGCAATCTATACCTTGGTTTACTATGTTCTTGTGTACTTTTCTGGTAATTTTGGTTGTTTTAACGTGCACACAAAGGTGTTTTGATGGGTGATGACAGTCTACCCCATTGTTACATCACTTACTGGGCTACAAGTGGCAAACTTGGGACCATATCTAGCTAGAATACTCCCCCATTTATTGGGTATTTACAGTAGGGTAAATTTCCTTATGTTTTTTTTAAAATGATTTTTAGTTGAGTTTTTACTATTTTAGGATTAAGTTGTTTTGGATTATTACTTGGGGTATTTTACATTTGAAAATGATTAGCTCTATTAGGGTACTGTTTTCTTGAACCAGGGTAATGTTACATAGTGATACAGTAGGTTTCAAAGCTATGAGTACAAGCAAAATCCAGCCTAGAGCAAGATCAATTCAGTCAAAGAATGGAAATATAATGGTACCAGATCTATTATTAATCAATATAATCTCAATCTGATTTGATTTTGATTTTAGGCTGAATTTTTCGCTTACCCTGCACAGCTTTGAAAGCTACTGTATCAGTTTTCAATATGAAACCGATGCTATTTTTAGCCTCGAAGCTAATTTTTTTCTATTTAAGCCCTCCATTTCCAGATTGTTTAAAAAATATCATGGTTTTAGCCTAAAAGTTCCTTAATTTCTGTCTTGTGTCCTAATGAGATCAAAATCCTGTTTTTATATTACCAAATATCCATCTGCCCCAAAGCTTTTTCTGTATCTCTCAAAGTTTCTCATTGCAATCTGAGAATTGTTGTGCTTCATGTCCAGCAACAAAAACCCAATCGAATCTTCAATATTCATCTCGGAGCTTACAATTTAGCCAAAAAAACCAATAAGCTTGGCAGAGTCGGATTGTCTATCTGATAGATGAGAGTCAGGATGGAATCCGATCCGGTCTTGGCTGGCTAGCCTAGCTAGCCAGATTTCGAGATCCAACCCAGGAAACTATGAAATTTATTTTTTATCCACAACCGCCAGTTCCAAAAAAACAGGGCGCTGTAACTTAAGCAAAGCTCAAACTGAAGCTGAAAGACAATCCCAGGACAAGATCCCTAACTTCGTATAGACTCCCTCCCAAGAAAGTGTTAGACTAATAGAGAACTTATATAATGACCGAGCCAACGACAATAGATAAGCCTACACCATTTGAAGAAATGGGACTAGATGATAGACTGCTTCGAGCTCTCGCGAAATTGGGCCACAGTTCACCAACTCTTGTCCAATCCTCCGCTATCCCACTCGCTCTCAAGGGGAAGGATCTTTTGACTAGAGCAAAGACTGGCTCTGGAAAGACTCTAGCTTATCTTTTACCAATAGTACATTCATGTCTTCATAGCATCGAGGTATTGCAGTCATTTTGATCTCATTTTCCACACCCGAGGTTTGAATCGCCTGCTTATTCCTATTTAGAATGTGACTAAAGAGCAGGATTCAGTGAAAGCTCATGATCCTTGTTCCAACAAGGGAGCTCTCTGAGCAAGTTTTTGGACAGCTAAAAGAGATCCTTCCTTATTGTTCCAATGTTCGTTGTTTGAATTTAGCTAGTGATGTTCCCGAAAGTCTTATTCGGTAACTATTTATCTTGTCTTATTTTTCTAATTTGGTATAATAGTTCTCAAATTAAAGAGAATCCTCATATTGTAATTGGTACTCCTAGTAAAATGCTTCATCTTCTTGAGAGAGAAGGTATTTTACATTTCATATAAACAGGTGCTCAGTATTTTTCAGGTTCTTGTAGTTAAATCTAGTCTTCGCCAACTTGTCGTGGATGAGGCTGATTTAGCTCTTTCCTTTGGCTACGAAAAGGATGTTGAGGCCATTATAGCTTTTCTTCCCAAAATGGTTCAGTCGTTTATCATGTCTGCTACCATTAACGGGGTAAATATTGTTGTGTAATTGCTCTCTAATAGTTTTCAAGGATGTCGATAAACTGAAGCAATTGGTTCTTCGCAATCCAGTGATTTTAAAGCTTGAGGAGGCCAAAGAAGAAGGAAAATTAACAGAGTACTGTGTTAAGTGTACTAAAAAGGACAAGTTCCTCCTCTTGTATGTGATTTTGAAACTTCAGCTTATCAAAGGAAAGTGCCTTGTGTTTGTGGATGGAATTGATTCTTGCTATCGTGTCAAGCTGTTCCTCGATCAGTTCGGCATCAGATCCTGTGTCCTGAATTCTGAGCTTCCACTCAACTCGAGATACCATGCCATTCAGGAGTTTAATCGTGGTGTATATGACTACATCATAGCTTCAGATGAGTACACACTTCAGGGCGAGAAGGATTCTGAAGATGAGGCTTCGGAGAAGGAAGAGGAAACAAAGCAGCCGAGCAAATCTAAAAAAAGGAAACTTGCCGATGCTGATAAGGAATATGGTGTATCTCGAGGAGTCGATTTTAAAAATGTTGCCGCCGTAATCAATTTCGACTTCCCAGTCTCTGCAAAGGCCTACACTCACCGTATTGGTAGAACGGCCCGTGGGGCTAAGAAGGGCATGAGCCTCTCTCTTGTTGCTAGCGACTCTTCCGAGGAGCTCGTGCGATTCGAACTGATCGAAGGTCGGCGTAAGGTGGAAGGGCACAACATCCAACCTTACCAGTTCGATATGAACCAAGTCAACGGCTTCCGCTATCGTGCGGAAGATGCCCTGGGCCGTATTAACAAAGTTCGCATCCGCAACGCTCGACAAAAGGAACTGCGCAAGGAACTCTTGAATTCTGAAAAACTCAAGTCTCACTTTGAAGATCGTCCTCGAGATTTAGACTTTCTCCGCCATGACAGAGCTATTCTTCCCAAGCTTGGCGCCGACCATCTTAAAAGCATTCCAAGCTATCTCATGCCTAAGCTTGCACCTGTCTCCACCGAAGGAACACTTCTGAATGGCACCGCCACCATCAGGAATCCTCGCCATGACAATAGGAAGGTTAAGCATCAAAAGCCTAACAACCGCAGAAAGGTAGACTCTTCAAAAGTCTGTATTAACTCGCTTTAGCGCCATGATCCTCTCAAGACCTTTTCCGCCACCCCCTTGCCTAACAAACGCTCAAGAGTAAGTTATATTCGCTTTATTGTCTAACATCTCGAAGAGGTAGATAGTCACAGCATTTATTCTATCGGCAGCAGAACTGATGAATTCTCCCTGCTCGCCATTAAATCTCTAGGATTCAGCCTGCCACTTACACATAATGCTATTTTTAAATGTACTTAAAGCATATGCCTTTTTAAGTAGCTAACTCTAACATAAAGAGCTCCTGGAAGATAAGGGAATTAAAGCATTACATTCTAGTTTTAATATCCTCGTGAGTCAAAACTAAGCGCAGAATCTACACAAATAACAATGTCTTTTTGAATCGATCTACCCCATTACTAAAGGCTCTGTGCTGAATAACACATTTGAAACCCTACACCAAGGTATAAATTGAGAGTTAGCATAAATAAAAGCTTGGCCTTATCTTGTCTGCTCCTCAAATGAGCTAGTGTTTGAATTGGACAATCGGCAATAGTTACAGGAAGGAGAAAAGAAAAGCGAACATAATAATGACTTTGTTGGAGAACAAAGAGTGACATATACCTACAAGAAGATATATTTTTCCGCAGCACTTGGCAACAAGAAACGACTGATGCATGCTCATAGGGGTCGTTGGATCCCTTTTATGCGACATGGATAAAGACATCCTGGCTGGCTTTGAGTGCAATTGAGGGAAGCCCCGATGTTGCTTGGTGCCCATCTTGTATGATAGGCCAAAACGGGGCCCTCAAAAAGTACAAAATTCGAAAGTATCAAAGGTTGAAGTGCAAATTTTGTTTCCCCCAAGTTGACTTGGAAGCCAAAAAGCATATCCTTTTCAACATAAAAATATATACTCTAAAACTTCTTCTAGACGAAAAACCCCAAGGAGTTCATTTCTGTGATAAAGAGTATCAGATAGATAATCAAAAGTGCTTAAATTGACTGTTTTTAATAAATCCCCCTTTTACCTTTAAAAACAATATTACACTAGAATCTTTATAAAGCTTTACTAATAAACCATAGCATATAAAACTACACAAAAACTATTTAATAAACTATAACCTTCTTATAAAGCTTCAATCTCATTATAGCTTATGTAAAGCCATGATAATACTTCAGTCTGAGCAAAATAACGGAGATCTCCTACAGGATACAGGCATATAATTTTAGTTATTTTAGTTTATTAGAGATCTTATTGCAATGATAAAATATTATAGAAGCCTATCATTAAGATCCTATAAAGTGCATTACTTATTAAAGCTATACTATACAGTGCTATACTCAATAAAATATATAGACTTAGATCTTCCTTTAATAAGTCACAACCTCCAAAGCTATCAAGAGCCTGACACTTACACTTCATAAATATGGAACTTGATATTTTTACTTAAAAGCACTGTGCTTCCACCAAAAGATGATATAAATAGCACAAATTTTTATAGCAAAACAATAAAATTTATGAAATTAACATTACATACATCATATACTTCTCTAATACATACCGTAAAAAGATATAGAAGAATCCAAGTGAGGGGGAGAGAGAAAAGGAAATAAAAAGACATCTGGGGTTTCACCTGGTATCAGATTTTATACAATCCACCCTCCCAACGGCGCAGAAACCTTTTAAAAGCCTTTTGGCCCCAGGCTGCACTGAGGGCCAATAAACCTTTTAAAAAGGTTAACACAGAGGGAGAGCTGGGAAAGGAAAGGCATCACACAGAAAAACCATTTGTTTACAGCATTTTATTTAATGCCCCAATTTAAACACCTTGATATGGGCACTTCAGTTTTACCTCTCTATTTGAAATAGGTTTATTACCAGCAGTTGCAACTTAGATATAGGGCACATTGTTTTAACAGTTGTATAGCTATGTATTGTTATTGGGAATGTAAAATTACAGCTGATTTTGGAAAATGCTAATAACAAAATAGAACTACATATTATAGTTTACTGTCATCAGCTTACTGCTTTCCCTGGTTTGGTGATTTTTCATTTGTTGCTAACTATGTGCTTGCATTTGTTGGCTTGTTTCCTGTCTAGCTGCACCCACAATAGGAAATACAGTTGCATCTCTGACCGAAACTGGCCTCAGAAGTGTTAATGTATTTCATATTGTGAGTGCAGCTGAAGAGAAAACCAGCCAATCAAATCCAAGCACATAGTTGACAACAAATGAAAAATCATCACACCAAGGAAAAACAGAAATTTGATGACAGTAAATTATTTCTTATACCTTTATTTTTTATTAGGATTTTCCAAACCTAACTGTGATTTTTCATAATTAATAACAATATATAAATATAAAACTGTTAAAACAATGTAACCTATATTTAATTTACCATAACTGGTAATAAGAGCTTCTATATGTATAATATTGTCAGGAATATTCCTGACATAGAGGCTGGTAAAGGCCCATAATTAACATTACTCTCAGTATGGGGAAAAAGAGAGAATAATGCTCCAATTGATCAACAATACTAGCAACAGTTTCTGGCTATACAAGAAATCACATATTTGGATTTAAAGTGAAGAATGAAAATTTAAAAAACCCATTTTATTAAATACGGCTGCAGGCCAGCTGTCTGCTGCCACCACACAGCCATCTGCAAGCTGGCTCACCATAAGCCAACTCTCACTGGTCCCAGGAATTCACCCAATCACAGCTGAGGCCCCAGGGGAACCAATCAGAACAGGGCTCTAGACCAAAGACCCAAAAGGCAATGAGAGTGTCAAAACTGTGAGGTCAACCTCCAGCAAGATTCTGCACACAAGAATCAGTGACCCCCAAACTGACTTCCTCATGACATGTAGCCAAATGTGAAAGTCAACTCAAATTACTAAATCCAGCAACAAGAACCAGTGACTATCCTAGCTTGATGGACAGCTTAATTTGATGCTTCACTTATTATAAAAATCACACCACCCCCTATTTAATCTAACTGATTGATCCTCTCAATCATGCTCCTGTTATCATGATCCACCCCAGCTATATAATTACAATATCTCAATAAGGATAGTTATCTAGTTTTCAATCAATTTCCCTGTGTAACTTTGCTAATACAGAAGAGTTACAATGAGATGAAAAGTGTTTTTAGATGGATGTGATATAGGGTGATATTACTATTAAACTGTCACTAATTTGAGTTGATTCATTATGTGGGGTCTCAAATTAGTATCATACTTTATTCCCAGCTAATAAGGGAAACAGTCAGATTTACCACAAAAAGTATATTGATTACTTCATTCCAGATGTTGCTTTTCTAGATAATGTCTTTTGTGATGGTTTTTTAGGGTATCTACTATATATTTTTATACAAAAAAGCATTATTTGATGACACCTTTTTATTTTGATCCATGATGGTGTTTTTGTAATGTGGTTTTTTGGGATGCTGTATTAGAAACCAATATGTAAAATTAGCTATTTGATAAATTTTGTTAAGCTTTTTTAATTTTGTTATAGTAAATCCAGACTTCATTGCAAACACCTTTTGAGATAGTGGGTTTGAGATAGTGTATTGCACTGTTGAGTCAATATGAGGATATTGTACTGTAAATTCAGAACCTAAACATAAAAATACAGGACTGTTGAATCCTTGGTCCAAGTTTTGAACCACTTTTGTGGGATGGCTTTTTTTAGTTAAATTGAATTCTTTGTATTTTTATTAAAATTTTTAAAAATGCAGAACACATAGACACTTTGCAAATTTCAAGTCACATTGCATATTTTAAATAGACAAAATGAATTAACTGGAATCAGATTTGAAGCGTTCAAATCCATCAACCATTTTCATTAAGTTAAGTATATTTTTTGAAATTGTGGGATTGTCAAATTCATGAGCCCAATTTCAAATCATAAATAAACGTCACTAGTAAACTCAAATAACAATTGTATAATTTGGTATCCAAATTGAATTTACAGTAAGAAACTAGGAAAAGCAATCCAAATCAAGAAGCTCCACTCTGTATAAAATCAAATAATAAATTCAATCTTGATAGCCATGGTTAGACATGAAATTAAGTGAGATGTAAAATTGTCTAAACCTGGAAATTATACAATATTATGCAGTTCAAATCACTAATATAGCAACCACAAAACCATATAATGATATATGAGCCACTTTTCTGACAATACTGTAAATTCATAACCTAAACGTAAAAATGTGGAATTGTCAAATCCTTGGTCCAAATCTCAAATCATTTTTGCAGGCAACTCAGCTGAGTGAAAAATAAAATATTTAATAAAATCAAACATTTAATTTGACTTTATTGATTTATTTAAATTGGCAAATTTTGAATCTCTTGAGCAGATAACTCAACCAACAAAAGACAGAACTCAGCAAACAAATGCGGGATACATGAATCAAAAATGCGGGATTCTAAGGTACAATTTGAGGTTTCCTGAATTTAAAACGAATCATAGACATCATGTAAAACTTAACAAATATGAAATTGTGGGATTGTCAAATCCAAGAACCAAATTTCAAATCAAAAATGAGAAAATTTGAAATAAATATAATTTATGGATGTTTCAAAAAGGATGTTAAAGGATCTAGAGTGGATTTGTGCAAATTCTTTTAGGAATCATAGGCATTCTCAAAAAGCACACTATTCCATTTTAGGACAGCTAAAATTTTGATGCTTGATTACAGTTGATTTTAAAAAATACTAATAATAAAGTAGAATTATATATTACAATCTATCTTATCAAGTTGCTTTTTCCTTGTTGTGCTGATTTTTTATTTTTTATTGATAATGTGCTTGCATTTAATTGGATAGTTTTTTCTTCAGTTGCCTTGGCAATAGGAAATCTAGTTGCCTCTGTGACCACAGCTGGTCTCAGGAAGGCAACTCAATTTCCTATTGCCAAGGCAACTGAAGAAAAAACTATCCAATTAAATGCAAGCACATTATCAATAAAAAATAAAAAATCAGCACAACAAGGAAAAAGCAACTTGATAAGATAGATTGTAATATATAATTCTACTTTATTATTAGCATTTTTTAAAATCAACTGTAATCAAGCATCCTTAGTAGCAATACATGAATACATGGTTAGTAAACTGATGGTTTATCTTTCCCCTCCTTTCTTCCTTGAAAAGAAGTTTTTTTGGCCCCTGGCTACGCTGGGGGCCAAAAAACTTTTAAAAAATTCTGCATCATCAGAAGGGTAGCTCATATATCATTATATGGTTTTGTGGTTGCCATATTAGTGATTTAGAGTGCAGAATATTACATCATTTACAGTTTAGACAATTTTGAATTTCACTTAATTTCATGTCTAAACATGGTTGTTGAGATTGGATTTTTCATTTGATTTTATCCAGAGTGGAGCTTCTTGATTTGGATTGACTTGTCCTAGTTACTTACTTTACATTCAATTTGGATTCCAGTTTCCACAATTATTATTTGAGTTTAGTAGTGGCATTCAAAAGTGATTTGGAATTTGAAATTTGGTTCTTGGATTTGACAATCCCACAATTTCAAAAAACATACTAAACTTAATGAAAATGGTTGATGGATTTGAACACTTCAAATCTGATTCCAGTTAATTCATTTTGTCCATTGGAAAAATGCAGTTTGACTTGAACTTTGCAAAGTATCTATGAGTTTCCACATTTTCAAATATTCAAATAAATACTCAAAAAATCAATTTGATTAAAAAAGGCCATCCCGCAAAAGTGATTCAAAATTTGGACCAAGGATTTGACAATCCCGCATTTTTACGTTTAGGTTCTGAATTTACAGTACAAAAAACTTCTTTTCAAGGAAGAAATGAAGGTGGGAAAGATAAAACATCAGTTTACTAACTATGTATTCATGTATTGCTACTAAGGATGCTTGATTACAGTTGATTTTAAAAAATGCTAATAATAAAGTAGAATTATATATTGCAATATATTTTTATCAAGTTTTTTTTACCTTGTTGTGCTGATTTTTTATTTGTTGTTGATAATGTGCTTGCATTTAATTGGATAGTTTCTTCTTCAGTTGCCTTGGCAATAGGAAATTGAGTTGCCTTCCTGAGACCAGCTGTGGTCACGGAGGCAACTAGATTTCCTATTGCCAAGGCAACTGAAGAAGAAACTATCCAATTAAATGCAAGCACATTATCAACAACAAATAAAAAATCAGCACAACAAGGTAAAAAAACTTGATAAAAATATATTGCAATATAAAAATCTACTTTATTATTAGTGTTTTCTAATTCAGTTAATAGTAAGAATCTAAATTTTAGCTGTCCTAAAATGAAATCAGGTGATTTTTGAGAATGCCTGCAATTCCCAAAAGAATTAGCACATATCCACTCTAGATACTTTGACTTTTTGTTTGAGACACCCATAAATTAAATTTATTTCAAATTCACCTCAATTATTATTTGAAATTTGGTTCTTGGATTTGGCAATCCCACAATTTCATATTTGTTAAGTTTTTCATGTTGTCTATGATTTTTTATACTTAATGTTGTAACTGTGCTATTTTAGCAGAACTACAAGGGGGAAATATTTAGAAAATAGGTAATATTCTTTATTGAGAGATAGTAATTATATAGTTAATGTGAGTCATGGATAACAGGAACATGATTGGGTAGATCACACGGTAGGATGGTGAAGGGGGTGGCTTGATTCTAGTAATGAGTCAAGCGCCAAAACAAGG
This sequence comes from Entomophthora muscae, assembly GCA_014839935.2. NCBI lineage: Eukaryota > Fungi > Entomophthoromycota > Entomophthoromycetes > Entomophthorales > Entomophthoraceae > Entomophthora > Entomophthora muscae. The sequence goes on from QTSX02001611.1 coordinate 72,238, forward strand.
TATCCACCGCAAGGGATCATCATTTGTTCATGTTGTTGGATTTGTAAATTCAAGTTGACTTCCTAGTCTGGCTTCAAGTGACTGGATAATTGGATTGCAGGTCACAAGCCTGCTTACTTGGAACCTTGCTGGCGGGTTGAGCCTGCTGTTTTGACACCTCCTGACTGAAGGTCGGCCTCCTCTGAAGGCAGGTTGTCAGGGATGTCATTGGGAGCCCGAGCGCCATACTGGACTAACTGTTGTTCTGTGGCAGGTAGGACAGTCTCACGCTATTTCTGTCTTGCCTTGCAAGGTCTCAGGCAATCATGGTGGAGGACCTTGCCTTGTTTACGCTTCTGTCAGGGATCCAACCCGTGGGGGTTCCTGAGAACTTGTGGGCGGACGGCCCGCGGGCCCAGCAGGGAGGGCCCACCACAGGATTGGGGCTAACTTTACAATATAAGATAACAATTTCCAAGGACTGCCCAAGGACTGCTTGTAGGCACCATGGAATCAATCAATCCAGTGAGGGTGATATAAATCACCCCAAATACTTGGGTGGAAGTGGATTCATCAGTGGCAACGGATTCTTGCGGGTGGTTGGGTTGTGGGGTGTGGGGCGGCGTCATTGGAACCAAATATGCAGGCAGGAAATTATACTTGTCTTGGAATAGCAGAGGGGGCCAGATAATTTTGGTGCCTTCTCTGTAAAGGACTTCTGTCTCTCTAGTTCTAGCTTCAGGGTCGTGGATTAGGATCTCCTCCAGAGTAAACTCCGAATACGCCGGGTTGGTGGGTACTCGGTAAAGTGTACTGGGCCAAAGAGAGCTCCTGATGGACGGTAAAGTTTGGGCAGCTGGTCCACAGTTTCTTGGGGTAGCTGAGCACAAGGAGCAGAGCCACAAGGAGTAGACTGTAGATGAAGTAAAACTAATAACAAGTATGGTATTATCTGGTTGAACCAAAGGTTCATGTCACTTTATTGCAAGGATGGTGATGGGCATTTTCCTGGCGGCCCAGGGTATAAGTATGCCCATCTGTCATGGTAAAATTTTCACAAATTCTGTCAGCCCGGGTTTTCCCAATTGCCAGGTCTTCCCAGACTTTGCTGGCATCAATTGCAGGGGTTATTTCATTTGCTGGTTTGAACTGAGGAAGCTCAAATTCCCTAGCCAGGTCATGGGATTGGTTGCCTCTGGGTGGCCCGCGTTCTATGGGAAAATTCTCTGTTTCCCCTTCTGTGCGGGCCCAAGTTATTCCAGAATCAGTGGCTGGGCCTGCCCTTTGATTGGCTGTCTTATTAGGGACCCCCAATGTGGAGAGTGTTGGTGTAGGTACATTTGGTTCATCAAACTTAAAAGGATTTCCCAAAGTCAAATCCTGTTCTGATTTGAGCCCAAAAAACTGCAGGCGGCCGGGCGGTTGGCCTTGTGGGCTGGCAGCCCGCAAGATGCTGGGGTTTGAGTTTTGTAGTTGGGGCTTTCTGATAAGCATAGTTGATAGGAGTTTGTCACTTGTGACATCATCCCTTTCTCTCCCAGTGCCCTCCTCCTTCCAGGTCCCCTTTTCCAGGTATTGTTGTATGGCTTCTTGTGTGTTGGGTAGGTTGAAGACCGGTTCCCAGGTGCTTTCTTTGGAGGGGTAACCTACCCATTTGATGTAGTACTGTGGGGTCTTGTAGTGGAGGCGGTTTCCATGGATGTACTCTACTTTGTATTCAGTTGAGCGCCCCTCTTGGATGGGTGGAGGGTTGGTCTTTATCTTCTGGTGGGGGGAGGGAGGTTCCTTCTTTCTTGAATAGCAGTGATTGGTGGAAGACATTGTGGATTTTCCAAGTAGGCAGCAGCTCTAGTTTGTATGCCACTTCTCCTATTTGCTTTACAATCTTGTAAGGGCCACATTGGCGGTGGGCTAGCTTTTCTACTGGGTACGTGTAGGTGAACGTTCCGTGAGTCAAGGTAAACTTCATTGCCTATTTCCAGAGGTTTTCTGGTGGCTCTTTTCTTGTCGGCAAACGCTTTTTAGGTCTTACCAGAACAGGTCAAGTTCCTTAGACAGGTTTCCTGGGTGGCATGTATTTGTTCAATCCAAGATTGTCCCGCTGTGTTCTGTTCCTTACTGCCAATGCTAGGGTCCCATGATGGATCAAACCCACAATTGGCCTTGAACAGGGACATTCCAGTGGAGGCGTGGTCTTTACTGTTGTACGCAAACTGGGCCATGGGAAGCATCTCAGCCCAATTGTCCTGGTCGGCGTTGGCATAGCATCAGAGGTATTGTTCCAGGATTTGGTTGACCCGTTCAGTTTGTCCATCTGTCTGCGGGTGGTAGGAGGTTGATACGCAACGTTTTATTCCAAGGTCTTTCATCACTTGGGTCCAGTAGTGGGAGGTAAACTGGGGTTTTCTATCAGTGATGATTTCTTCTGGGGTGCCATGTTGTGTTAATATGCGGTTGTGGAAGTGTCTGGCCATTTCAGTTGCCGTGCAGTGGGTAGTAGTCGGAACAAAGTAGGCCATTTTGGTGAAACAGTTGACCATGACTAGGATTGTGTCAAAGGATTTTGAAGGGGGGAAGCTCCACTATGTAGTCCATTGACACTGACTTCCAGGGACCAGCAGGAATTTCCAGAGGTCTCAGTAACCCTTCTGTCTTAGAGCAACACGTCTTGGTTCTTCCGCAGGTTTCACAACTGTTGATGTAGGCAGCTACTTCTTTGTCCATGCCTGGCCATGCATAGTTCCGCTTGATACTTGAGAGGGATTTGTGTCTACCTGGGTGGCCGGCCATCTCTGAATTGTAGTGGTCAATCAATACATTTGTTTGGGTTGGGCCTTTGGGTACATAGATTCTGTTATGAAGCAGTAGGGTAATACCTTTCAGGGAGTACCCTTTCTTTGAGTGATGGCATTACGGGTCCTTTGTCAGGGCTTTGACTAGCTCAACTGAGTAGGCGTCTTGTTTCTGGGCTTTTATCACATTGGGTTTGCTGGCGGCAATCTTTAAGTACTTCAGATGTATCCCTAGGCTGACAGGGTCTAATAGTGTGTGGGTGTTGCAGTCCTTGATTTCCATAGAGGAGGGGGTCAAGTTGGCTCTCCTGCTTAGGGTGTCTGGTACTATGTTAACCTTTCCTGGCTTGTATTCTATGGTCAAGGTGTAGTTGGCTAGTTCCAAGGCCCATCTTGCTTGACGTTGGTTCAGCTGGCGTGGTTTGAAGAAGTAGACTAAGTTCTTGTGGTCTGTCAGAACCTTTACCGGATGTTCAGCACCGCACAAATACCTGCGCCAGTGCTTCAATGTCTTCATTATGGCTAGCATCTCTTTATTGTATATTGGGTAGTTCCCTTTGGCTGGTAGCATCTTCTTGGAGTAATATGCTACAGGATGTAGCATACCATCCCCTCCTTCCTGAAGAAGGACCCCACCCACAGCAAAGTCAGACGCATCTGTCTCCAGCACAAAAGGTTTAGCAGGGTCAGGCATAGCAAGAACTGGGACAGAGGTGAAGGCGAGCTTCAGGGTCTCAAAGGCGGCAATGCACTCAGGGGTCCAGAAAAAGGCGACCTTGTCAGAGCACAAGCGGGTCAGGGGCAGGGTGATGTGAGAAATTTTTTGGATGAAATCCCTGCAATAATTTGCCAGGCCCAAAAAAGTTCTCACATCCTTTCTGAATTTTGGTACTGGCCAGGCTGTTATAGCTTCTAATTTGTCCTGCGCCATTGTGAACCCACCATTCTTCACCACATATCCCAGAAATTCAACTTCAGATTGAAAGAATTTGCATTTCTTCAGCTTGGCGTGTAGTTTGGCCTGCAAAAGTTTCTCCAGTATTTGGTCAAGGTGTTGGAGGTGTTCCTCATGTGTTTTGCTGTATATGAGGATGTCGTCCAAATACGCCATGCAGAACTGGTCAAGATACTCGCCAAGGACGGAGTTGATCATCCTTTGGAAAGTGCTGGGGGCGTTACACAACCCGAACAGCATGACCAAGTACTCGTACAACCCATATCTAGTTTTGAAGGCTGTCTTGTATTTGTCCCCTTCTCTGATTCTGATCTGGTTGAAGGCGTCTCTCAGGTCAATTTTTGAGTATACCTGGGCTCCCATCAAGACGTCACATAGGTCGTCAGCATTGGGGATGGGGTAGCGGTTCTTTATAGTGATATCGTTCAGTTTTTGGTAGTTTACGCAGGGACGCACTCCGCCATCTTTCTTTCCTACAAACAGCATGGGCAAGGAGAAAGGGCTTTTTGACACCTGGATGAACCCTTTTTTTGTCATGTCCTCCAAGTATGTCTTCAGTGCTGCTTGCTCGCAGTGATTGCAGCTGTATATGGGGCCATGGTGGGGTTGGGTTCCAGGTAACAGGTCAATGGTGTGGTCATAGATCAAGTGACTGGGGAGCTGGGTGGCTGCTTCCTCACTAAAGACGTGGCTCCACTTCTCCAAAGGGGCAGGAAGACTACCCACACTGGGTTCCATTCTCAGGTTCAGGAGTGTGTTGGGTTCCTTACTGGTTGGGCCTAACTGGAATGGCACCATATCAAACAAATTGTCTCCTTTCAAGGCAACTGTTTGTTTACAGAAATTCAGAATAGCACTGTGTCTCTGGGACCAGGAGTATCCTAGGATCAGAGGGTGAGGAAGCCCTTTCAGGATGATGGGGAACGCTGGGTACAAGTTACGCCCAATTTTCAGGGGCAATTCAGTCTTGCACCTGAAACCCAAGTTGTGGGAGCTGTTTCCCATGATAACTCTGATGCTTTTGTTGGTGGCCTCCAGTCCAAGGTCCTTGGCAAGGGTGGCATTGATAAAACTCTCCTCTGCTCCGGTATCAATGAAAGCTCCAACAGTCTGGGATGTTGTGGATGTTCTTGTTTCAACTTGGATAAATTTGTACAATTGAGTAGAGGTGTTTATTTGTGCCAAGGAAACTGAGGGGTTACTCTTCTTGGGGCAAGCCTTGGTGAGGTGCCCAGGTTTGTGGCAATAGAAACACAAGCCTTCACGATAGTGGCGCTGTAGTTTGTTGGGGGATATTCCTGGTCTGCTGGGTGTTGGGGCTCGTCTCGTGCACTGGGTAGAAAACGGGGTGCCTTCTTGGTTGGGGCTCAACCCTCTGCACAAGAGGAGTAATTCATCCAGGCCAAGCATAGGGGGTGGTTCTTGAGGAGCTCCTTCAGGGCAGGGCAGGCTCCTCGGCGGTACAGGATGGCCGATAGCTCATCCTCAAGTTGGGTTCTGGCTTTCAATTTCAGGAACTTGTTGGTGTAAGCTTGCAGCGAGCATGATCCTTGACGGATATCCAGTAAGCTGATCAGGGTGTAGTGGCGGGTGTCTCGGTTGTTGCCTGTGGCCATTGGTTTGCTCTCAAATCTGGAGTAGTCTAGGCAGAACTTGACGTCCTTGGAAGTTGCTTTCCCAAACCAGTCCAAGGCATTGCCGGAGAGCATGGAGGCCACCCCAAGGACTTTCTCGGTGTTGTTGGAGTATGAGTTTGTGTTGGCTTTAAAATGGAGACAGGACTGGCATTTCTCTTCTGGCTTCTTCTAGGGTGAGCTTCCCCATCTGGGGCATATCCACCCAGGTTGTGGTCTAGTTTACTATGATGTTCTGCACCTGCAAGTTTGGGGTCTTGGTCTTCTCCTTGCCAGGCGGTGTGTCTTTCTGTTCAGGGTTGGTTTGGTATTGGGTCACTAAGGTGATCAGGTTGGTAGCTAACTTGTACGCATAGTAAGCTGAAATCAATAAAAATAGCATACAAGATGCCCCAAGAGTTAACAACGTCTTGGGGCCCAGGTTACCGTGTTTGAGGTAGATTGCCATAATGTCAGGGATCCAACCTGTGGGGGGTTCCTGAGAACTCGCGGGCCCGGCAGGGAGGGCCCACCACAGGATTGGGGCTAACTTTACAATATAAGATAACAATTTTCCAAGGACTGCCCAAGGACTGCTTGTAGGCACCATGGAATCAATCAATCCAGTGAGGGTGATATAAATCACCCCAAATACTTGGGTGGAAGTGGATTTATCAGTGGTAATGGATTTGTGCGGGTGATTGGGTTGTGGGGTGTGGGGTGGCGTCATTGGAACCAAATATGCGGACAGGAAATTATACTTGTCTCGGAATAGCAGAGGGGGCCGGATAATTTTGGTGCCTTCTCTGTAAAGGACTTCTGTCTCTCTAGTTCTAGCTTCAGGGCCGTGGATTAGGATCTCCTCCAGAGTAAACTCCGAATACGCCGGGTTGGTGGGTACTCGGTAAAGTGTACTGGGCCAAAGAGAGCTCCTGGTGGACGGTAAAGTTTGGGCAGCTGGTCCACAGTTTCTTGGGGTAGCTGAGCACAGGGAGAAGAGCCACAAGGAGTAGACTGTAGATGAAGTAAAACTAATAACAAGTATGGTATTATCTGGTTGAACCAAAGGTTCATGTCACTTTATTGCAAGGATGGTGATGGGCATTTTCCTGGCGGCCCAGGGTATAAGTATGCCCATCTGTCATGGTAAAATTTTCACAAATTCCGTCAGCCCGGGTTTTCCCAATTGCCAGGTCTTCCCAGTCTTTGGTGGCATCAATTGCGGGGGTTATTTCATTTGCTGGTTTGAACTGAGAAAGCTCAAATTCCCTAGCCAGGTCACGGGATTGGTTGCCTCTGGGTGGCCCGCGTTCTATGGAAAAATTCTCTGTTTCCCCTTCTGTGCGGGCCCAAGTTATTCCAGAATCAGTGGCTGGGCCTGCCCTTTGATTGGATGTCTTATCAGGGACCCCCAATGTGGAGAGTGTTGGCGTAGATACATTTGGTTCATCAAACTTAAAAGGATTTCCCAAAGTCAAATCCTGTTCTGATTCAAGCCCAAAAAACTGTGGGCAGCTGGACAGTTGGCCCTGTGGGCTGGCAGCCCGCGAGATGCTGGGGTTTGAGTTTTGTAGTTAGGGCTTTCTGATAAGCATAGTTGATAGAAGTTTGTCACTCATGACAGCTTCCCAAGTCCTTGCACAAGGTAAGTGTTGTTTTTGTTTATCTTTAGGTTGATGGCAGGGCCAACTTTTTCTGGCTGTAGTTTGCTTTTGTCGATGTTCATGACCCAAACTTTGTTGCCGACCTTGTGTCTGTTTTAAGTGGGAATGAATGTCTTTTTTAGACGCTTGTTTTCTCTTTCTGTTTGATTGATATTGGCCTCTATGACCTGGGAATCTGAGCAGGATAGAACCTTGCTTGGTATTTTCAGCTTGGGTCCTGACAATGCTTGGATGATATTGGGCTGTGTGCCATATACTAACTCAAAAGGGCTTTTCCCAGTGGATCTGTTCACACAAGTTTGGCATAAAAGTAGTGCAGTTGATAGCTGCTTATACTAGTATTCAGGTCTCCCAGCGGTAAGCTTGGCCAAGGCTTGCATGAGGATGCCATTTAGCCGTTCCACACGTCCATTGGCCTGAGGATGATAAAGTGTTGTCACTGTGTGCTTGAACCCATTCTTGGTGAGGTATACATTGGTGTCTTCAGAGGTCAGCTCTTTGCCTCTGTTGTTTATCAGGAGTTCTGGCTTTCCAAACTTGCTGATGATTTCTTTTCCTATGAATTGCCGCACATTGTTGCCTGTATGTGTTTTTTTGTGCCACTGGCCATCATGTGGCAAAGTCTATTATGGTGATGATGCACTTCTTCTTGTTATGTTTTCCTGGCATGGGGCCCACTCCTTGAAGGGTAGTTGCGTGTGGATAGGTAGTACTGGTTTAGGTGGGGTTTTGCTTTTTGCAAATTTCTCACATACTTTGCATTGGTCCAAGACTTCCTGAACATTTTGTTACAGGGTTGGCCACCATGCTTTGTGTTTAAGGAATTCATAGAGGTTGTGGCTTTTTGTGTGCCCTAGTTCTCTATGATATCGTAGGATGGTGTCAACTTGCTGATGTGTGGGAACATAAGGGATGGTGGTCCTGTTGGACATTTTTTGATGCAATGTTTCATACACGTCTGCAAATAAGTGCTCGTTCTTAATGACTGTTTCCTTTGTTATGTCTGTGGTGCCAGGGGGAAACCTTTGTCCTTTGTCTGAAGTACCAAGAGGGGCCATTCTGGGTTGAGCCCATTCCCTCCTCTTCTGGCTTGGACATACAGGCGTGAGAGTGTGTCTGCCATGGCGAGTTCTGAACCTGGCTTGTACTGTATAAGAATATTAAATTTCTCCAGGAGTTCCATTCAGCGGGCCTGACAGCGGGATAGATTTTCTTGGGTCTTGAAATATATGAGTGATTTGTGGTTGGTCAACACCATGAATTCTTCCTGTTGTTCTAGATAACAATGCCATTTGACTAGGCAGTGTACAATTGCCAACAACTCTTTTTCATGTATGGGGTATTGACGCTTGCTGTCTGTCAGTTTCCATGATTTGTAGGCTATGGGCAGGAAGTCACCATTATTGTCTTTGATTCTTAGTACTCCCCCAATGGATGTGTCTAAGGCGTCTGTTTTCATTTGGTACTCCCCATCACATTTGGGGTACTGTAGAATAGGCGCTATTGTAAGTTTTTCCTTAATACACCTAAAGCAAAGGTTGTGTTAGGGGGTCCATACGAACTTGGTTTTGGCACCAGTTATGGCAGATAGAAGTGCAGTCAGGACGCTGCAGTCAGGTATAAAATGGCGTACATAGGCCACCATTCCTAAGAATGTGCAAAGTTCCAACTTGTCTTTGGGCAGTGGCATTTTGCAGATGGCCTGGATCTTCTGACTGTCAGGTTTAATGCTGTCTTTTGAGACTATGTGCCCTAAGAAAGGCAGCTGCTCGGGGAAGAACTGGCATTTGGAGGGCTCGGCTAGCAGCTTGTGTTGTGCCAGGGTAGCAAAGACTGCCTTCAGGCCCTTGCGGTGCTTTTCTACTGTGGGGCTATAGACAATAATGTTGTCCAGGTAGACTAAGGCAAGCTTGCCTATGTGAGGGGCAAACACCTTGTTCATGAAGGTCACAAAGGTTGACAGGGCGTTTGTCATACCAAAATTGAGCACCACACACTTGTATGAGCTAAACTTAGTGCAGAAGGCCGTTTTGGGGACATCTTCCTCTTTGATACAGATCTGATTGTAGCCTGCAGTTAGGTCAATCTTGGAGAAGGCTGTGGCATTGCCCAGGGCATTGAAAAGGTTGTCGATGAGCGGCAGTGGGTAACAATTCTTGATGATAACTTTATTTAGGGCTCAATAATCTGTGGCTAGGCACAGGGTACCATCCTTCTTGGCCACAAAGAATACGGCAGCCCCAAAAGGAAATTGTGAGGGGCAGATAAGTCCTTTCTCTAAGGCCTCCTAGAGGTAAGCACGTAGGGTGTTGTCTTTGTTTGGGGTCAGGCAATAGATGGGTTGCGCCTTAGGTATAGCTCCCTTGAGTTAGATGGAGTGTTGGATGTGATTTTCTGGAGGCAACCCAGGTAGAGCCTCCTTGAAGATTTCTGGATGGCAGGCTACAATTTTGCAATCTTGAGGAGTAGTGGTATCCTGGTGGTCTTTGAAATGTATGATCTTGTACTGGCAGGAGTCCCAGTCAATTGCCTTGAGGTTCTCTTTTTCATCCTAGGTCTGTGATGCATACAAAGATGTGGTTGCATAGGAGTTGGTCCACTGATTCAGGGTAGATCTGGTGGTTGACACTTTGTTCTTGCTGGCCAATACCGAGGTCACCCAGTCTACGTGGGGGTTGTTTTTTTGCAACCAGTTCAGACCTAGTACAATGTCAAACTTTGGAAAGTCAATGACAGGGCCTTGGATGATGGAGTGCAGGTTCTCAAGCATGACAGAGAAGGGGGTGGTTTCCCTTGTCACAGCAATGTGATATTCATCAGCTAAAACCACGTTTTTAATCCGCAAAGGATTAGTGGTTAACTTGAAATTATCCACAAAGCTGCTGCTGACTAGGGTTTGGTCCGCGACCAAGTCCAGAAGTGCTGAGCCTGTGTAACTGCAAAAGTGGAAAGGGTAAGACATCGGTTTATTGGGGTGTCTGGCAATTGTATAAAGTACCGGGTCCTCTGAGGGTACTTGGATCATTAGACACTGATCCACATCCTCAGGGCGGTATTCATCATTGGGCGAGTCAGGAGTTGTGCGGGAAGAGCTTGGCTCGCTTAATGCTCTCCCCGGGCTTTTTCCTTGTCTTGGTTGCCTTGTGTGGCAGTGATACAAAAATGGGTATGGTTTGACTGGCCACTGTTCCTGTTTTCATGTCCATGTCCATTTGAGCCTGCGGGTTTATGGTTTGCACTGTTGTTGTTGTTCCCAGGGGGTGGTCAACTCAAACGTCCGGCTGTGTGTTGGTCTTTGGGTCTCTCTCTTTTCCCAGTTTGCGCCTTGTGGGAAGTGTTGGATGTTTGTTCTGTTTCTATGCCTTGCGGTACAAACTTTGCAGGTTGGTTACTTGGTCCAGGTTTACGTACCTCATTACATGCGACTTGAGTGCATCATAGTACATGAGGTGTGTAGCTGGGGTGTCAAAGGCCATGTTGGAGGGGGCACATAGTCGGAGTTTCTCGTAAGCACAGGTGAGTTCCTTCACAGTGCCAGTCTGAGTTAGGTTCTTTACTTGGTGTATGATCATGAGTGTGGTGTCCTTAAGCACAAATCTTGCCAAGAAGTCTTGCTTGAAGGTATCCCAGTTCTTGTCGGCATGTTCTTTGTGCCACTTGTCACACCAGGTGCCAGTGTTGTGGGTCAGGCAAATGGAGATTTCTGCAATCTAAAATTGCTGCAGGCATTCCATCTGGGCCAGCTTGCTCTGGGCAGACTGGAGCCATGCAGCAGCGTTGTTGTTGTTGACCCCAGTGAAAGGTTCCATGGCAGCACTTCACAGTTTTTGGGCTACATAGGTGAGCATGGTGTTTTTGTTGGTTGGCCGCGGAATAGAGAAGGGAGCCTGAAAGAACCCTTGTGCTGACAAGGTGTTAAAGGAGGGTAGTGGAATCACTGTGTTCTGGTACAGGACAAAGCCATCAGGTATCTCGGCACCAGGGGTGTACGGGGTCCAGTCCAGCGGGAGGCCAGACATAATTCTATCAAGGATTTGTTGGCCACAGCGAGTACAGGCAACAAGCGGAATTTTGGGGAATAAAGTAGGATGAAAAAACCTACCTGTGCTATCAATGTTGTAACTGTGCTGTTTTAGTAGAGTTATAAGGGAAAATATTTAGAAACTAGATAATATTCTTTATTGAGAGATAATGATTACAGAGTTAATGTGAGTCATGGATAACAGGAACATGATTGTGTAGATCACATGGTAGGATGATGAAGGGGGTGGCTTGATCCTAGTAATGAGTCAAGCACCAAAATGAGGTATCCACCGTAAGAGATCATCATTTGTTCATGATGTTGGATTTGGAAATTTGAGTTGACTTCCTAGTCTGGCTCCGAGTGACTGGATACTCGGATTGCGGGTCACAAACCTGCTTACTTAAAACCTTGCTGGCAGGTCGAGCCTGCTGTTTAGACATTAAGAAAAGACTAGATTGTACATCAGAATCCCGCATTTCTGATTCATGCGTCCCACATTTGTTTGCTGTGTTTTGTCTTTAGTCAGTTAAGTTATCTGCTCAAGCAATTCAAAATTTGCCAATTTAAATCAATCAAAAAAGTCAAATAAAATGATTGATCTTATTAAATATTTTAATTTTCACTCAGCTGAGTTGCCCACAAATGTGATTTGAAATTTGGCCAAGGATTTGACAATCCTGCATTTTTACGTTTAGGTTCTGAATTTACAGTACTGCTGAATAAAACTGGGGTTGATAAGATTTGGGTTGATGCTACTAGCTTTGATTGGGCAAGGTATTTCAACTAAAACTTTACTTATATCCCAAGCAGTGGAGATCAAAGCTGTTTACATTGGTAAGATATCTGTTTAAAGGGGGTTGATGGAAGTGCAGTAAATTTAATCTGTTCTGGTTGGGATTGGCTGGTGTATTAAATCCTAAAGCATTTGGGTTGTTAATCTCAAGCTATTTAGGTATATTGGGTAGAGTATAGTTCTCTGGATAATTGGAAGAAATGTGGCGGTTTATGTGGGCAAGTAGAGAAAGTATCAAAGCAAAAGTTGATCCGAATGGATTTATAGGGCGTATACAAACCAGCAGTTTTTCCATAAACCAATGTCTATTCTGACTCCTCGAATCCACTTGGTCAAAGGCTCCTGGTTTTTAAGCTCATCGATTTAAAAAAATTGTTTGGTTTTGGCTTTAAAAAGTAGTTAAAGATCAGGAGCCTACACTTGGACAAATGTTGGTATCGTTGATTGCAATCCACTTTTATTAAATTGTCCTACCCAAACGTAGCATCGATACAGTCTTTAAACATTTGGAATTTATGGCAGTCGAGTCATGCAAGACAATCACTCCCCTTGTATTTATCATTCTGAAACCAGATCCAATAACCTCCAAAATACAGCAACCCCTAATCTATTCCAGAAACATTCCAAAGACATATTGGCCTGAACAAGAACCACAACTAGCATAACATGTGCTATTTCCGCATCATTCAACATATTAAGCCAAGGGCGCTTTCTGGAAGCTCTTTGCACGCTTAAGTTTACAATATATTCTATTACTCATTGCATCAAAATGTCTGATGAAACAATTGATCTTAGTGAGTCCTCATTCATATCTTTATAAAAGCCAGCCTCATTAATACAATTCATATGTAGATACTTTAAATAGCAAACTTTCAAAGCTTTCGGAACAACCAATATCTTAAAATAATTTTTTTGTCATCTGGGAATAAGTTGTGTTTAAAAGGTCAAATGAACAAGCTTGCTTAAACCTGCACATTTTAGGTAAACCTCGGTATCCACAGGATACCTTCTCTGGCCGACTTCGCCATTTTATTGAGATAACAAATCCACTGTAAGCTTTTTGATCTACCAAGCTAAACAAAGAAGCAACCTCTTTGCCGGAGCCAGGGAGATCTCGGAGGCAAAGACTTCCCTGGAGCACTATAAATCTGGGCTCAAAAAGGATTCTGCAGAAAATTTATGGAAGGCCAAGCTTTTGGTGGATTCTTCTGTTCATCCTGATACTGGTGAAGTTATCTTTTTTCCCTTTCGAATGTCCGCTTATGTTCCTGTATGCCTTCACTTTTTTACCGGGCTGATATTTAGACCAATCTGGTTGTAACTGCAGGCCTTCTTCTTCCCAACCCGACCACTGCGGGTATTGTTTTTTGGCAGTGGGCTAATCAGAGTGTCAATGTGGCGATTAATGTAAGCTGGGTTGACTCCTTTTTATTGAAACCTTTTTCTCAGTGGGCGAATGCCAACAAATCTACTCCCATGTCACCCCAAGAAACTGGGATTGCCTATGGTACAGCTGTTGCAGGTAAAGCTAGCTCGAGAGTCTTACTGAATTTCTGTTAGCATCTGTTGGTGTGGCGCTTGGATTGACTTCGGGAGTCAAAAAGCTTAATCTGTCACCACATAAAGCTTATTTGATGGGAAGGTGCATACCTTTTGCAGCTGTTGCTTCTGCTTCTTCTCTTAATGTATTTTTAATGCGCCGAAAGGAAATAACGTAACGATATATTTGAATACCAAGGCTAAATCTTCATCAGCCAAGGAATTAAAGTAATGGATAAGGATGGCAATGATGTTGGTGTCTCTAAAGAAGCTGGGCTTAAAGCAGTTTCCCAAGTAACAATAGCAACTAATCATTACTGAATTTTTTGCAAGGTGGCTGCATCAAGAGTCATAACAGGTATTCTTACTATTCTAGCTTATTCTTACTTGCTTTAGCATTTCCTGCCCTCGTTCTGGTAATTTATCTCATTTTTGAAAAATATCTTATTTTCACAGCCTCCCATCTTGATGGCTAAACTTGAGAAAACTACGCTTCTAAAAAATAACCCACGATTAGCCATGCCCTTCAACTTGGGTAAGAAAAGCAAAGGCACTATTGTTAACTACTGTAGCTTTGATAAGTTTTTCATTGGTGACTGCCCTCCCAGCTGCCATTGCCCTGTTCCCACAGATTGGAAAGCTTCATCCAAAAGATGAGGCATTTAAGGATAAATATGGGAATCAGCTATCTGAGGTCTATTATAACAAAGGCCTTTAGATCAATTGAAAGTATAGCTCAGTTGTTTGTGAGATGAAAGGGGGTGTTATATTTTTCAAAAATAATTTCCCAGTTTAAGCGTATCATCACGAGACATGTCAAAAATTTATTTGGCTTATAATGAAACATCGTTGTGCGCATTTATTGGGTTGCTCAGAAAGGTATTTTGTTTTTCCCAAATTGGTCTTGCCAGCAAAAAATAAAGAATTAAAATCGTAGTACCAAGCTATTGCCCGAAAGATAGGAAAAGTATTAGACCATAATGGATAATATATAAGCCAATAAAATATTTTTAATTTAAGTGCCTTTCATTTTTGTAAAAATAAATAAAAAAAATTATTTTAATACCTTTCAAAGACACAAATCCTCCGTTAACTGTCAGCAACAAGAGCTATCACAATCAGGCAGAGGCAACACTTATTGAACTTAAGTAATGAAAACTGCTTTTATAAGTCTTCAACTTTTACATCTCCATCCCCTTTGCAAGCAAAATATAATCAAGTTAACTGCCAGCCTCATTAAAAATCATAAAACTGGAGTTTAAAAATCTTTGCTACTTTCGCGATAGCTGATTAGGAAATTAACCACTTTAGCTGTGAGTGTATCCCTTAGCAATTTAGACTCTAGATTTTAGATGGCGAGCTAGGTTAACCCTTGGCGAGAGGTCAATTAAGCCTTTATTGTGGGAGGGTAAGTTTGCTGATCTCACAAGCAGCCTGCTATCTTTAATCTCTATATGAGACATTATGTTAAATATCAATCCATTTTCTATTAGCTGTACCACTTTGCAATTTAAAGTTTTGTTTTGATTCTCCTGCTGATAAATTTAAAAAACTGTACCTCTTTCACCAAAAGAAACTTGACTTAATCTTTATAATATAAAAACTATACTGAAATTAAGCCCTTTATACGCCTAGCAAAAATAAACTATTGAAAACCGGTAGCTATCTTACTTCAGACACCATTATTCTTAGAAACCTAGCTACAACAAAATGACCCCATTCTTTCAATTTCAATACAAATATATGATGAAGTTACAGGGATGATTTTGTTGGAAATCAAACGGCTAGCTAAATCTTAGTCCTTTAGAGTTATTTTAAATACAATAAATTCCGAACCTGTGGAAAAAAGCAGGGTTATCAGATCCAAATTTCAAATCACATTTGCGGGATCGCCCCCTTTGATCAGATTGATTCCCTTGTATTCCATTTGAATGCTTCAAATTTCAGGATCTCATGGACACTCTGCAAATTTTAAGTCGAGCTGCATATCTCAAGTGGACAAAATGAACTGACTGGGATCGGATTTGAATTGTTCAACACCATTCATTGCTTTCATTAAGTTAACATGTTTTTTGGGATTGCAGGATTGGAAAATCCAAGAAACAGATTTCAAAACACAAATGAATGCTACTAGTAAACTCAAATAATAATTGCAGGATTTAGAATTCACATTAAACATACAGTAAGAAATTAGGACAAATCAATCCAAATTAAGAAGCTCCACTATGACTAAAATCAAGTGAAAATTCAACTTTGATCACCACATTTGAATACAAAAATCAAATCAAATAGAAATTTTTCTTAAACAGGATCAAGTAAACTATTATACACTTCAAATCAATTATATAAAAATTATGATACTATTTAAGGCTAAATCAAGAGAAATCATAGCCCAAACCTAAACCAAAAACATAACCAAAACATATATATAGTCTAAAATATAATTTTTATTTTATTTTTATGGACAGACTATCTCATACCCAACCAGCTCTCACAACAGGATGCAAGACAGTCTGTCCAAGAGGACGTCCAAGAGGGCTGAGAAATAGACCAAGAACACAAAATGAGCATGTCAAGACCAATACACAGCCTCTCAAAATGTCAGTTTCAGCCAATCATCTATCACATCACAAGAAAGATACAACAGTCTAAATTCCAGACAGAAGTCACTCTAACAGCCTAGCGCTAAAGTCTTTCATACCAGGGACATTGGAAATAATAAGGCTATCTACATCTTCACTGCTTACTCAGTTGTAATACATCACACACACTAGATCTCAGAGTTTTCAATTCATGCACTTGGCTATTTGATACTTCACATGTGCCTTTGACAATAAATGAAAAGCCAATCACACCTATGGTGTATCCCACAATTGACAGTGCCATTGCACACAAGAAGGATGCTGTATTCTACACAAAGGTACACATCTCATGTGTTGAGCCCAATAGCTTGGGTGCTGTGATACCTATCAAGGGCAGGTGTCAGTTATCAGATAGTGAGCATGAAGCTCTTTTCAATTGCCTAAAGGTAGAAATTGCTGTTTGGGATATTGTGTCCCAATTTGATGTCACAGCCAGATACATTGGCAGCCTCAGCACCAAATACAGCAACACTTGTCAGGATACGCCCTGACACATCTTGTGTTATAAAAATGCCTTGGGAAAACTCTACTATTCTCCACAATCCCAATGCTAGCTTGAAGACTCTCCTAGCTGCTCTTGACAATGTGTTATGACTTTTTAAAGTTTGGCCGCCAGCTAAACTTCCTAACCAGTGCAAAGTGATGAAAATATGTGACCAAGGCACAAGAATTGATGTGAATCTTAATTTGAGCATAACTCAGCAGCCACTGGACGGATTTGGATGTCCAAACACGCATTTTGAAGCCAAACACCAGGATAGTCAATCTGTGCTATTTTTAAACAAAACACAGAAGCAAAGCCCGATGTGCGGTATTTTGCAAAGAAACATGAGTCATGCTGTTCAAAAGATACCCCAAAACCCCAGCCTGATGCCACCAGCAGAGTCCCTAAGACTGTCTAAAAGATTTAGGAATATTCTAAAAAATCTAATGAAATGATATATAAAGGTGTTGCTCACAGTGATCCTCTTGTGAGCATTCTAAGTTTAGCCCAATAAAAATAAGTTGAATTTAGTTGATTTTGAAAAGCTCATATTAAATCTGTGTAAGTTGTTTCCTATGGAGACCCGTCAAGAACTACTGGGCCCTGACAACACTGGTCAAATCTCAAAATCCACACAGGCCAAACAGCAGTCTAGGCTCCTACAGCTTGTGCATATTGATGCAATCAAACAGTGGGTAGCCAAGGATTGCCACTTGAATCCACTCACAGTCTTATCAATGCTGGCCACATAGTGTGGGCTTTCTGTTTCCAAAAAGCTTGCATAAAAAACCATGATTGATTTGGGCTTGTCATGAAAAGAATTGGGTGTTTCTCCGTACAGCAGAAACAGCAAGAAGACAATTGAGGACTGGCCTATCTACACAAAACCTATCTGGCCCTAAAACATACTGGGAATGTCCAGTTCTTCTATATATATGAATCTTTTTTTCCTCACTCAGATCTAGACATGGGTGGGTTGAGAATGGGTCCAAGGATGTTGTAGAATGTTGTGCAACTATCTGGTCCCAAACATATTCTATGATTGCGCTTCTTGGTCCCTGCAGGTTGTACCAGTATTGTGAGAGAGGAGGGCTAAACTAACTAAGTTCAGCTCCCATCCTGGGGGAAGGATCTACCAGGAAACCATCCAGTGAAATACTGGTATGGCCTCTTGAAGTGGCGTCCACAAAGAGGACTCAGCAGATAGTCTGGGGAAGTAGGAATCTAAACCCATCAAGATCATCCCACTAAGCAACCAGGGGGTGCACTTGGAAGTGTGCTCTTGGACGCCCAAACCTTCCTCTTGGATCAGAGCAACTGGGTCCTTAGAGGGGAGAGGCATTGAGGGAACCATGCTTGGGGGTGTTGATGAGGCTAAATCAAGGGCAGACAGCTCAAGATCATCACAGGTAAGACTTCTCACTACGTTTTCACTAGTAGCAAGAATATTCTGTGCACACCCAGGGAGATCCTCAAACAGATGTACAAATTGGGCAGGGTTGGCCCCTACATGATAAAAGAAATGAGAAATACATCCCCAAAGATCCAGGAAAGTTGTCCAAACCATCACCAACACAGGGGCCAAGGTAAAGATCACAAACTTAACAACAGGAACCAAAATTTTTAGGAATGCAAAATGGTGGGAGGACTGGGTTGCTTCCCAGATTGTATACTAGGCAAATTGGATTTTCTAGGCACCAGGGTGTCACTAAGGATACTAGGCTTTTCAGGGGCAACAGCCACGGACTACAGGCTTCACCAGTGAGCGTAAAGTGTTTACTAAAGTGCATATGTTGGTCAGGATGACAGCAAAGCAAATGGGAAGCAAAATCAAACTTAAAATAGGTAAATATTTAAAATATACTACTAAAATTAATACTTGAGTTTGAATTTTGAAAGCAAGAACCAAGTGTAAGTAGGAGCACTAACCACAGCTTTAGGAGCTTTGAAAGAGGTGCCAGGTATCACAGAGAGACAGGAAAGGTAAGAAGCAACAAACCCTATTACTAACAACTTGTAAAATTAAAGAGAGCCAAAGAAAATTCTCCTGGCTTAAAAATTTAAAGTTTTTAAAGTAAGTCTGTTTATTTAAAAGAATGATCAAGCAGGGGACTTTTAGTCCCCTGTCTTGCTTTAAGGGACAGCATTGAAATTCAGGAGTCACCTGACTCAGGGATTGAATGTGATTGGCTTGATGAGAAATTTTGCAATGAGGAATTCAATGGATTGGAATTTTTCCCAGTAATTTCTGACTTTGCCTTTGATTGACTGATATCAATGAAATGGTTCAGAGCAGCATTTGGTTCAGTTGGGTTGGGATTTGTTAATTTACCAGAAGCGCAAACTGAATGATTAGACTAAATAAATTTTAAATGTGGACAAGCCCAAGCCAACAAATAGTCTAAATTAATCAGAGATTCCTCCCAGGTGGGAACACAAATTTGATTGTTAGTGGTTGCCTCCTGGGAAGGGTACGCCAGGACAAATTGCTCGTCAATTGTGTGGGCTAAATTCCCAAGAGAATTAAGGGGTTTGGCTTGAATCCAAGCAGATTTCTTGGTGTGCCGAGGGAAGATAGTCCTATCCAGGGCCAAAGAGGAAAGTGACTTTACAAGTATCAGATGATTAAGGGTTTTTACAACAGCAGAACAGTTCCTGATTTTCTCCAAACTGTCAAGGAATACATGCAAATTAATTATTGTGGCACAACTAAAATTGTTGTGCTTGATAATGCCAGGCTCCACAAAGTAGATTTGATTGTGTTTGAGTTTCCACCAATTGATAAAAACAGCTGTACCTTAAGCCACTGCCTCTCTGACTCTCCAATGAGACTCCTCTTTCTTTCACCATATTCTCCATTTTTTAATCTAAGTGAGGAGGTATTTAGATGAATTAAGAATAAAATAAAAAAATGATTTCCCCAGGATATAGAAGATCTATTCAATCTTCTAAAAGTTGATCAATCTTCAATGGCATCTGATATGGCAGCATCCTTCTGTAAGCGCTCTGAGCCCTTCAATCTGAGCTAACTGAATAAAAAGGTGTCTATAAGTTTATGTACCTATTTTAACTCTATATATTTTTTAACAGTTATACTTAAATTACATTTTCTAGATTTATAATATAATGATGATTTTACTTTCAGCATGTATTTCAAACATGAAAGACCTTTAGCATTGATAAGCTATATTTTAATTCATCAGAGATAGATACAATAGTTTACGTTTTAATCCAGAAAATATCAGTGTCAAATTTAGTACAGTAGTTTTAGAAGCTATGGCAATAACCAAAAATACCTCAGATTTAAACAAAATCCAAGTTGCGCGAGATTCAGGATTCAGTTAATTTAAATATTTTTGGTTAATAAATGAACTGTCAAACCAAAAACAAAATTTCACTAGCCCATCATACAAAATTGTATCAAACATCAAGCGGTGTAGTTCAAACCACAAACAAAATGAACTGACACAACAACTGAAATGGATGGATGCTATTCTGGAGTATATTATAATCCAAGCAGGATTCATATGAGGCACCAACAGAAGGACTAAAGTGAAACAAAATTGGAGCAATCTAGAAGCAAGATTACACAAGCACAAAACAAAATGAACTCACACAAGATGTGTAGTATGAGCAGCCTAAAATAGAAAAATAACAGTTTAACAGCCAATCAACAGCTATCCAATTTAGGAACAGAGGCATTTTATCCATTTTCATGGCTCTTGATTTGTATGGAATGGTTTTGAGAACTTTCCAAATATGGACTTGTGATTCTAATAAAAATAATTCATTAAATTTTAAAATTTCTACTTTTAGTGATTTTATCCTAGGTTTTTTACAATGTTTTTTAATAACAATATCTTCAACGGCGCCAGCAGCCAAGCCAGCTTCAATGGAGGTGAGGCTCATAATGTAGAGGCACCCGTTTACACCCAAGCCTTTGAGGTGGGTAATGAGGAAGCTGACCTGTACCTTACCACCGACCCCTATGGCTTTGACTTGTTTGAGAGTCACTTAGCGTCTAGCTCTGCCCTTACTCCCACACCCACCCCTGCACAAGCTGCCCATCAACTAACCAATCAGGATAACAACCCTGATTTGGAACATCTTTCTGCCACCAGCCAACCTGCTCCCCCCTCAGCCAATCAGGCTTCAGCTCCCCCAGCCCAGCGCCCCAAGCGACAAATCATCACCGCCCAAATTCTTCAGGAAATTGTGGCACTCAACCTGCAGGGACTGTTCTGGGATCAGCTTGCTGCCCAGTTGCAATTTACCTGAGCCACCATAATGCGGGAGTTCAACAACCTAATGAATAAGGGGGATCTGATTGGGACAGCCAAGAAGCCAAAGAAGGCCACGGAGTCCCAGATAACCGAGGCCTACCCAATAATGCTTGACCTCCTCCAGCGGGACCCCAAGCTTCCCTTGACCCAGGTCCGGAAGCAGCTTGCGCACCATAACATATGGGTCTCCAAGCGCATGGTGCAGCTCTGGATGTATGGGAAGGTGGCTTCAATACAGGTTCTTACCAATTTTGCTGGCAACCAATGGGATGGTGCTGAGGATTTCCCATATGACACTGCAATCAAATCAACCCTGGTCAGATGCTTAACAAGTCTAACAGATGACATCATGTTTGTCTTGTACTACAAGTTATCAATTGCATTTGACAATTTTGGTGAGCAAGGAAAAGACGCCACCAAGAATGGAAGGAAGAAGGTCAAGAAGGGGACTTTCATTGGTGCATTTCTGGCTGTTTCAGCCAAGAGTTTTGTCTACTATTGGACAAACCCAGATTTCATTGATGGGTACTCATACGGCCACATCCTTGGTGGATTGCTCAACTCCTGGGATGGCTCAAATTCCAAATACCGGGTTTTTTTGAGCCACCAGATGGAGGGAAGCTCCACCGCCCTCAAGGCCATCCAGGGACGCAGGCACCAGGCCTCAGTCTACCCTGCCGGCCATGCCGACGTCCATCTGGCTGATGTTGTCTTCTTCAACATTGGAGATACACTACGGGAGCGCCACCCTCAGGCTTTCAACGACCTCTATCTTGGGGTTTTTGATCACAATTTTCTCTTTGGTCACCAAATGGTGGCTGACTTGTTCGTGCAAATGGTTTTCCATGTGAACATGGACAACCAATCATACAAGGATAAGCGCCTCCCACCCCGTGCCACAGCCACCTACCAGCCCATCCAGCCAATGACTGATGAGGAGTATGATGAGCGGTATATAGTGGCCATCACGCGCAATCCTCCTGCCTCCACCCCTGCCACCAACACCCCCCGCCCGCGAACCCAACCCATCCAATTCCAGACTCCCCAGGCCAGCACTGCCTCTACGTCCTCCTTCCTGCGCCATTCTGCCTACTAGGCATCACTCTTCCCCGCCCCAATAAACCCCTGTCACCAAACATTTTCTATTTATATTATCTTTTCTTTTGAATTTCAATTGTTCATGTTCTCTTTGTTTATAGTTGGCTATATTCTTTATGTTCAGCTTATTTATATAAAATCATATATTTACTATGTCATGTATCTAGATCCTGAACATAGTTATTTTTAGCACCCAACCATAGCCCCTTGTGAAAACATTAACAACAATTTGGTGATCAGCTAAATTTGAATTAGAAAATTATAGGTTAACTTTTTTCACAAGGGGCTATGTCAAGTGCCAAAAATAATATGGTAATCAAGGAAACAATGCCAACACAAAGCAAATGACACATATTGAGATGAGCGTAAAACATATACACAATGGGTAAAAAGATGGGATAATGTAGTAGATGGGAAAACAAAAAGGAATAAACAAAGAGGCAACAGTATCAAAATAATACAGAATTTATTGGGGTAAAAGCTATAAAAACATATGGAAAGGTTAGTAAAAAATCAAATGAGAGAACTCAAAAAGCTTCTAAAGGACCTTGACTTGGCAATTGCCAAAATCAAAGAAATTGACCGCAAGGTCAAAGCAAAGGTGAAGTCCGCCGTCCTTGAAGGCGAGAAACTTGACAGGGTGACATCCAAGGCGTTAATGACCAAAATGCCTGACACATCAGAAATAACAATCAAGCGCTTACTTAATATTCAGAAGACAGTAGTGGAGGGCCTTCAATTCAAGTCCTTTGCCCTCTCTGCACCGTCTGTCTGGACAGATGACCCAGAAATGTATGCTCATCTCAAGCCAGCCAAGCGCTCCAGGAAAGAGGACACAAAATTGCCTGCTCAACTTCTTGCACCAAGAATGGCCAAGCTGACTGAGGCTGCAGGCAAGGAAGAAACACAAGAAGGTAACCTAAAATAATAATTAATAAAAATTTACAAATACTTATCTTTTTTTAGAAGAAGTTGATGGTGAACTCCGCCGGGTCCAGGTCCCTTTTGTCCCCACCACATTCTATGCCAACTATGCCACTCATGTGGCCAAGCAGCTTTTCCTGTCCCCCCTGTCTTGCGGGAGCTTGAAGACAGGATTCATGGGTCCTTTCCTATGTCCAGGGAGGCATTGGCTCTGCTGACGCATGGAGAGGGGGCATCCAAGTGGGCAGTTACTGCCTACAAGGATGCCCAACTGGTCCACCTGGACCCGGTATCACTCAGTGGAGTTTACTGTGTAAACTCCATTGAGCTTGTTTGGGACATCCTGGTGACGCTCCCATTCAAGAATGTACCGGAGATGGGCCGGTCTCATGCAGCTGCCCGCTTCTGCTTCCTGGTGGAGCACACCCTGTCTTACTTGCTGGAGAACTTTGGGTGCGCGGTAGAAAAACTGGCTGTTGCAAATGCAACAGCCGTGAAGAGTACCAGGATCCTCCTGGTGGACTTCAGGCTGGCCTGGAGTGCTGATGAGATGGGGGTCCCAGAAGCTATGGATCTTACCTTCGGCAAAACTAAACATGAGAAAAAAAAATAAGCGCAGTATACAACAAACTGTGCAAGTTTACAGAAGCCTTTGCTGGGCAAAGGCTTCACCTCGTTGTTTACCTGGGGTTCCTCTTTTACTTCGGGATGGGCGCGTCAGTTGAGGACCTGAACGGGGTCCTTCTGGGGATTGATAAGGCCAGGCTCTCCCTGGATGGGAAGAAGGTCCCCCCAGGTACAGCTCGGTGGATCACGTCATCCAGGACGCCTTGGTCCTGGCTGGCATCTTCGGGTTTGCAGCCCCACCAGAAAAGCTGCTACTCCATTCCCACCTAACAATACTCCCTTTTACCAGCCACCGTGAATATTTTAACCAGGGTGTATCCACTGTCCACAGTGTGGCGGTAGAGTTTGTGCGCCACCTCCATTGTGGGGTGGGTACATACCGCCGAACTCACTATAGGCAATCTTAATAAATTCTCTCTTCCAAATAATTCCATTGCAATTTATAATATTTTTATTATAATAAATTTTTCTAATTCTTATTTTAGCAAACAAGATCTGCAGAATATATCCCAGAGAAGGTCTTAATAAAAGCATAATAATATATTTCAATAAAATCTACTTCTGATTTGGACATATTACATTAACTTTTTTTGATTATTATATTTATTTTCCAAATGTGATATTAATGCATTTGCATAATCCAGTATCAAGCGTTTGGGATACCCTTAGATGGCATAATAAAATAATATACAATAAAATAAATAAATTA
This sequence comes from Entomophthora muscae, assembly GCA_014839935.2. Taxonomy (NCBI): domain Eukaryota; kingdom Fungi; phylum Entomophthoromycota; class Entomophthoromycetes; order Entomophthorales; family Entomophthoraceae; genus Entomophthora; species Entomophthora muscae. The sequence continues at coordinate 96,364 of QTSX02001611.1, forward strand.
CTTACATCTATTGATGGATCTTCTGAATGTGATTGCAGGCGTAGAAACATCTAAATATAAAATGATAATTAATAAATGTTGAATAATAAATTAGAGAATATAAAAAAATTGGACACACTAAGCCTTTAATTGATTGGCTGTTTGGCTAGGCACACGGGGATGAAAAAATCAGTGTGGCCATAGAATTTGGCCATGGTCTCAGCTGGGAGGGTGTGGATCCTGGCCTGCAGCAAATTAAAGAGGTCCTTGGTCCCAGTTGGGGTTACTCACTTGACGACTTGCTTGAGCCACCCAAAGACTTCCTTGATGGGATTTAGGAAGGGCGAATAGGCGGGGAGGAAGAGAAGGCGCATATTTGCCGTGGCCAATTGCTGGGGGCCCACTGTAATGCTCATGTCAATTGATGGAAATTCTTCAAGAATATCAGCCACCTTGTGGAGACCAATGTTGTTCAACACAATTACATTGGTGAAGCCCGGGCTCGTGCGCCTCAGGTGCTCCTGGACCAATTGGAGAAATGACAGGAAGGTCCGGCTATTGTGGGAGCCTAGTATCATTTGGTAGAGCTTGACCCCCTTTGGACCAAGGAGAGCCACCATCAAATAGGCTATGGCGCGGACTGCAGCACGCCAAGCCACCCCGTCATTGGAGCCTCTGGGGACATACCCATACTCATTGCGCATTGACGAGGCAAATGCTGATTTGTCAATATAGTAAAATTTGACCGTCCCCTTGGCTTTGAGGGCAGTATACGCCTCTGCGTAGTTTTTCCGGGTCTTGATATTGGCTGGGCTGTTCCGATTGTATGGGGATACCCTGAGTTTTTTCCAGGAAAATTACATTCCCTTGACCAGATGGTAGTAAAAGAAAATCAAGGCCTTGATCCCAAAAGCGGACTTGGCCATAGCCTGTATATTTGCCAGTTCAAGATGGCAGTCCTGGGTGATCCACTGGCAGATTGCCCATTTGTGCTCCTTGGTGAGCATGGTGGAAATGTGTATGGATTTCTCTGCGGCGAGGACTTGGCCAGTATCAATGAACTTGTTGAAGGTCTTGCTGGCGTACTTGGAATCCACCCCAACAAGGGCTGCAGCCGCCTTGTAGTCACCCAATTACCGCATTAGCTTAAGCAGGATGATGCGTTTGATGTTGGGGATGCGCTTCTGGGTGGGCTTTGTGGGTTCAGACAAGCCAGGATCCTGATTGATGACAGGCTTTCAAGGCATGGGCACCTTGTTGTAGAAGGCTGCAACTTTCTTTAGCACCAGCTGTCCCTCATCGGTTTGGTAGAGCTGGGGCTCCTCATCATCCTCCTGATTGCCATCACTGACGTAGGGCTTATAGCTAGTATCAAGTACAGGCTTCACCTTCTCCAGCATGGCTGACAGGACCAACTCTTACTGGTACACAACGTCAAACACATACAAAGTAAGTTCTACTTCCTTGTTTCTAACCATTTTGGTAGTGGTGACCTTGGTTGGCTTCCAGGTCAGCTTTAGGACCCAAGGGTTGATGCTCTGCACCCTAGAAGCTTGTGCTCCTTGAACCGGCTGTGTCAGTGCAGTGTCACTATGGAATTCTCCTCTCCTGCCTTCCTCCTGAGTAGGCACTTATGTTGTACTAAGTCTATTCTTTGACCCGCGGGGGCGACTGCGACCGCGGCGCACAACGGGTGCAATGGTAGTCTGTTGTTGTGTTCCTTCCATTTTTAGAATTTAATAAAATATTAAATAAAACTTAATTAAGTTACTCCCTTATTTTTTATCTGAATATGGATATTTAATTAGAGTTTTCCCACTCAATATCCCAATTATAGATTTTTTATTTCTTAATTAGTTGTTTTTGGTTTTACAACGCCCATTTTAGAATACTCAAAAAAATCCACCCTTTTCCCCAGATTTTACTTCCAAATTCAAACACCCAACACAATATTTTTAAAATTTATGTTTCAGATCTCGTGTCTTATTTTAGATACCTTGGTATCATTCATGATTACAATCCATTGCACACATTGTGTGAGTGATTTTGTTTACATTGTGAGTTGCTATTGTGTTTTGTTTTTGGATTGAGTTTTGACACACCTTGCTTGGGTGTATTTTGTCACCAAATCACATAGTAAACATATGGGACATTATTTTTCTTGTTATGCCTAGGCGCCAGATTGGTTATTTTATAACTTAATCACATTATTCATATTCAAATTATTCAGAAAGAGTAAAATACAATCAATCCCAAATATTTAATTGATCTTGGGCTTGGGTGATTTTTTAAAAAATAATTCATTGATTTTATAATTGAAAATTGCAACCTATAGTACTACTGAAAATATCTTAAGTGCTACTACAAACCAAAAATATTTATGATGAGTTGCATGGGAGAGTAATAGCAGCCCCAAAGCTATAAATGCTATTACCCTATCTTTGGCTCATCATAAATATTCTTAGTTTGTTTCAGAAAAAAAGGTTGTTGTTTTTGAAAGACTGATAACTCTATTTAAAATACACCCTCTAGTAAGCTGCCCTACTTCATGAACTTGCCCCAATACACTACTAGCATCTTCTGATATTTTTGTTTCTCTGGTATCATCACATGATTTCAAATGATAAAATATCTCAGAATATTCTGAGAAGCTTTCAAATGTTAAAGGTGAAGTATATAACTTCCCATCTTTCATCAAATATGAAAGATTAATGCGCAGATTTTTAACTTCAAGCTCTCTTTTTATAGGCCTAAATTTCCTTTCATAAATATAAAAAAATGCTTTTTGGGAAACAATTGAACCAGTTAAAGATGAATTGTATAATTCTTTTCTTCTTTCTTCTTTCTCACAAATATTTTTTAGATTATTAATGTTGTTAATATAAAGTACATTTTCTTTTTCCTTTAAATTTTTTGATATTACACCAAAGTGACCATCAACAATGCTTTTTCCATGGCATTCAACAAAACGGTTATATTTTATGGAACCCTTAATATATTTAGGTGCCTCTTTAAATAAGTAATATAAAAATTCATATGATCTAAAATGATTTCCATTATCTGTCCATACTTTTATATTTTTTATTTTTTTAAATCTATCTAATTTAAGAAGACTTATTAGACATTCACCTGAAAATAAAGAATCATGTGATAATATTTGAGACAAAAAATCATGATATTCATATTTAATTTTATTGTTTTCTTTAAAAACTAATGCAAACCCTAATAATGAGATTGGTTTTTTTGAATAAAAACAATTATTGGTCTCAATTGGACCACCTCCAACCTTTAAGTTTTCTTTATAATCTATAACTACAACACAAGACTCATCATCTAGTTCATTAATATCTTTTTTATATTCACAATTTTGATGAACATAAAAGTCTTGGTGCTGATTAATAGTCTTTAAGTCATTGTCTATAGATTCTGGTAATGGTAAGTTTTTACTTTCACATTCTTCCTTCTTTTTTTCTAGTGAATTTTTTAAATTACAAATATTGCACATATCGGTTTGTTTTTTACTTTTTATTATATTTTTAGGGATTAATTTATAGTAAGTAGAAATTGAAACTGAAATTTCATTTTTTATTTTCATATTTTCATATATTTCTTTTTTTGTTTTAAGTAGAGAGTATTTAATTTCAGTTGAGTAATTACTCATCTCTTTTTCTATATCTTTATAAATTTTTTCAGGCACTTTTTTTGTAAACTGGCTTGTTTCAAAAGAATTTTCCAGCAATTTTTTAATTATTTTTTTAGTTATTTCTTTTTTTAATGAATAGTTATTATTTTTTTGGCTTTTTTTGTTTAAGCTTACATTTTTATTTTTATTTATTTTTCTTGAGTATTCAAACTCACTTTTGGTTATATTAAACCCCATATCATTAAGCTCTGTTAAAGAGTAACTGGAAGTAACCAGAGATCACAAGGCTGGGAGATGTTTTTGGGGAGAAGATTTCATGAGATCCTTTAAGTTTTCAATGAACTCATTGCCTTTTTGATTTTGAATAGTTGGCAGGAACTGAGCTTTCCCAAATTCAGTTTGAGTAAGGAAGTGCTTGATGAAATTATCAAGATCATCACCAGCAATAAAGAGGAATGCCTTTTTTAACATTGCAATTCTCTCTCTTTTTGTTGAAGCTCCCAAGGAAAAAAAGGGTAGCATGGAAGAAGTAAATTTAACTGAGGACATGGTAGTATTTTGAATCTGTAATTAGGTCAGATCTTTGATGTGTGCCTTAATGATGGAGTAGTTATGATCAGAATGTGGTCTTTGAATTGGGTTATTTGGATTAGAAGCTCTGTGGTACTTTAGCTCTTATATACCAAGCTAAATGACACCATTCTGAAAGAAATGGTGTGATAGCTTTTATTATAGTTTGAACTTGAATTTATGTTTGCAGAAATTAATTAAATACCCAGTTTTCATGCACAAGTGATATATGTGAAGCAGCTAAGCATTATTATTACATCATATCCTCTTTGTAATCAATGCAAATCAATTAAAATGATGTATTCAGTTAATTGTAACTCTTCCGCATATTTTTAAATGATAAAATATTAAAGAATTCCATTTAAAGAATGCTCAATTTGAGGTTCAAAGCTCACTTGAACCTTAAAATCAATCTAAACAGTGATAAAAACATCCTAACTTCAAACTATCATAAAATCCTAGAGAATTGAGCTTTTTAAATAAAATAAAATGCGAAAATAAAGCTCTCAATCTTATCTTTAATTTCGTCAAATAAAAAACATCTGTTGTGTATTCAAAAAAGAGTATTTATTAGCTTTGAAGTGATCTACTTTATATCATTAGATATAATCATATAATAAAATCTGGATTATGCTCTTTTAAATTACTTTCGCTTTAATATTGAGCATAGTATACATATTAAAATTTTTTACATCAATAGAAAGATAAGATTCTTAGCTTCATTTTGATAGTTTACAGTGTGAAAAAATATTAATTTTTCATTGAGTTATTAATGTTTTAAATATAAATTGTGTAATTAGTTACTTTTTCAAAATCGAACTGTGTTATGCTGCGACTTGAGCAGCATGTGCATTAGAAAATGGCCTAATCTCTAAAATAATGACCCATATGTACACCAAAATTTAACTCACACCATTTTGTTTGTGAATTGATGTATTTTGGATTATATTTTGAATGGTTTTGCTTTGTGTGTGAGCTTTTTGTTGCTGTGTTGACCCATTTTGCCCATTAACAGCAATAAACCTTGTTAACAGAGTATATATTTTAACCTGGGACTTGTATTTTGTTTAAATCTGAAATCATTTTGTTTAAATCTGAGGTATTTTTGGTTGTTGCCATAGCTTCTAAAACTACTGTATTAACAATTGTCAGATTTTGGGGTCTTGAGAAAGAATTATTATATTTATTGAGTTGATGTAATGAAATCTTGGGGTATTTGTTAATGTAAGTGAAGCTGTATGACAACAGATGTACTTTCAATTGGTGTGAATATAGTGCAGCAACTGGTGGGGTTCTGTCCTGTGTTGCTGGAGCCAATTAGTTGAGGATTTCTGTGGCTTTTTAGACCCAACAGCAGCGGCTTTGGGAAAAGATAGCTTTGGCACAATTGGGGAAGTAACAATAAGCTGTTCTTATTGATTACTTGACACTAAAACAATATTATCAGTAGTAATGTGGATGTGTGTAAATTGTCTTCCTTCTAAGCCTTTTTGAAAGGGCTTTTAATATAAAATATCCTGCTATGTCCAGACTGGTGTCTGATTGTTGTTAACTCTTACTAGCTAGCCTATCATTTCTAATGTACCAGTTTTAACCCATATAGTTGTGATTCTAAACCCACATACTAGTTCTAGAATGTGGCAATATCCTATGCTGTGATTTTCCCTCTTAAGAATGGATATTCTTTTGCTTAGTTGATATTGACTAAGTGATGACTATTAGTGGGATCCTGTTTTGCGCTTAGTGGAACTCAAATGTGTGTGGGCAGTCTTCTGTCTCATTTCTCAGTGAAATAGATATTAATTGAGCAGGCCTTTGTCTATTTATATTAAGTTTTTATGTCTTAATTTTTCTGGAAGTGACATGTTCACTAGAGTATTCCTGAATGGTTTCACTTGCTAATTATTCAGGCGTATCACTCAGTCAATGGTTGTTGGCCTAGAATGTCTTGGGTATCTCTCATATAGGGGAATCCTATTTTTATTTTACAGCCTTTCACACCCCTTATATTTTTGATCACCCTTATGGCCCATTGATTTTCAAATAAAGATGAAATACACAAAAATGGCACAATGATTTTACATCCAGGATAGATATTTCACACCTGGCTGTGGCCCGTCTATTATGATCTATAGCTATTGTGATGAGAAAATGAATAAGAAGTCTTTTGATCACAATAAAAGATGAGAAAATGAATAAGTCAACCCTAATAGATCAGTATTTACTGACACTCTGTTAATTGAGTGGATGTTTTACACTGATAATTGCTTTTTGTTTTAGTTTGTGTTCATTTTTCTTACAGATAAGTTGATTTTGCTGTACATCCAAAGCTTAAGAAACTACTGTATAAAGAGGTCACAAGAACCAAATACAAAAGAAAAAGATAATATCTTTTCCTCCAGGCTAAGAGATTCAGAGTTGATAATGTAATTTGGATAGTTGACCATGAAAAGCATAAGTTATAACCTGGCCTAAGTGAACCAGAAACAGACATAAAAGTTAAAGCTATTATTGCCTATCTCATCAAAGCCACATGATCTCAAAGAACTTTCAAACCAATGTATCATGACTAACTTGTCCTTACAAAGCAAGACAAGCTCAGAGAGATTCATGTCTACCAATATCCAAGGACAAACTGGATCAATGTCAGACTTGGCTCTTAGATAGCCTCGGAAAATTACCCAAGCCTCTACCTTCTAATACCCCAGGGGAAGATATTATAACATCTTCAATTAACCCCTCTCAGAAAGTCACTTTCTCCATGAATTGACTCAACTATTGAGTAGATGTGGCCTTAAAACTTAACTCATATATATATTAGGATCAGCCCCTTAATTTTTCAGAGTGACCCCCTTTTCTAAACCACATGATCTACATGTACACTATGTGGCATACCATTATGTATATTACACTATTGTTCTATATTCAATAAGAATGCCAATTTTTCTTAATCTCTCCCTTTCTTGTATTATATACTTTCCAGAAGTATGTGCACAACATGATCTTATATTATCTCATTATAAGATAATTGTTAGGAGCCATATGCACTTATTTCAGGCTTGTTTTTGTATTATTTTTAGTGAATATTTTCTCTTTCTCTTTCATTTTTTATTTTTAGCCTTACAGATATAGTAAAGCAATAGCCCAATCTTCAGCTTTGAGTGAATTTAAGCATATTAGGCTGCAAAATTTGAGTCTAATTTTTTTTAAAAAAAATCAGGACCCACTGAAAAGCAAAATATTGGATGCCGCAGTTTTCCATTGGATTATCGTAGGAAGGATAACACAATGTTGGTTCTTGATTTACATTATGAAATTGGAGATAGTTGAGTATCTGACCAAACTAGTTTTAGATACTAGAATGGGTGAAATTTGAAATAAGCCATATGGTTATGGCAGTGAAGGGGTGAAGTTTGGGCTTGAGTGGAACTGCATATTTACATTTACATGTAAATGAGACTGGTTATCAATGACTTCATAATGCCACGGAAACCTTTTTTGCTGGATGTACGTCCGATTAACTAAAATGAGATTGAAGATGAAAAGATTTAGAAATGCATGATTTAACTGGTTCAGTCATAGGAAGTGAAGTGGATAAATTACTGTTTTGGTCATAATTAAAACTGGAGCGAAGACTTCAAACAGGTATTTCAAAGGGACTGTTTTTAAATTTATTTCATTCACCATATTTTTGATCTGGTACCTATAACGTAATATCAAATCAATACTTATTAGGCAATATAAATTATTATACTGATTCCATACTTTTTAACGCCATGTTTATTTACCATTTTTCGAAAAGAAAGTTATAAAGTGATTAAATTTAAAGCCGAAAACAGTCCACTATATCACCTACAAAAGATTTATCCGCATTTTATTATTATTTTATCACCAATATTTATTGCTTGCTTTGTTAAAACATCCTTTATTCGTAAATTCTTCTTTATATTGACAATTTTTTTAAAAAAAAACTAATTATAACTTTTAGCATTAATTCGCTAACTATTTTTAATCATGTCAGCTATTTTAAAGTCTATTAATTTTAAAGTATCTCCTCTAAGGAATTATTCAAGTAACCTCTCAAAGGTACATCTTTATTTTTTAGGCTTAACCTGTTCTTTATTTTTAGATGAGCACTTTACTATCAAAACCACGTAAAATAGTCAAAATTCCTTTCTCTTATAGATTTTAGGCCCCATTGTAATTTCTGGTCCATCAGGAACAGGAAAGAGCACCTTGCTTAAGCGCTTATTAGAAGAGTTTCCCGATAAATTTGGTTTCAGTGTTTCTCGTAAGAACCCGAATATAAGTCTATCTAACTACGCAAGATACAACTCGCCAGCCTCGTCAAAATGAGGTCGATGGGATTAGCTATCACTTCACTACAAGAGAAAAGATGATGGCAGAGATTGACCAAGGAAAATTTATAGAATGGGCTGAATTCTCAAAGAATCTCTATGGTAAAAGGGGTTTAGAATTTTAGTTGCTGATATTTAGGAACTTCTATTGATGCCGTTAAAAAAGTGGTGGACTCCAGTAAAATATGCTTACTAGACATCGATATGGTAAGGATTCTGGACTTCGGCTTATAGAATATAGCAAGGGGTTAAGTCAGTTAAGAAGTCTGATTTGAATGCACGTTTCCTGTTTATTTCACCTCCCTCTGTTACAGAACTTGAAAATAGACTAAGGCTTCGGAACACTGAAACAGATGAATCACTGCAACACAGACTTGATGCTGCTAAAGCTGAAATGGAATATGCCAATATACCTGGATCCCATGACTGCATCATTGTGAACGATGATTTAGATAAGGCGTACTCAGAATTCAAATCTTTCATTTTGGAGCCATCTGAGTCCTAGATCTATGCTAGCATTTCGCATCATATCTACTATAAACATACAAGCGACTTTTCTTTCTCTGTATATATTTTTTAGCTTAAGGCCAACGACAGTTGATGCGCAATTTCAACAAACACTTGAAATGAATAAGATTAAGTTAAATCTTATCACATTTTTGTAAAATTTTCTCTTTCCTTTGATAATCCGACTCCATGCCTATTTTTAAGAAATTTAAATTTTGAGTAGAATTTCATTTAGCTGGGCCGCCAAATATTTGTCAAAAAAGACTTTGCCCTATGCTTTTATTGGTGGAAGGAGGCATAAATGGTGTTATGGCTAAAAACTGATTCACTGGAATCAAGTGGCCAAAAAATACATATTTGACTGAAAAACATGCTAAAACTGAGAAATTGCGTCATCTAAATAATTTAAATCGTACAATCAATACGAAGTAGGTCACAGCAACTAGAATTGCAGTCAGAGACAGAAAAAGCACACATCAGCCCTTCTAAGAAGCTCATGATTACATGGTCATTAACTAAGCAGCTACAGAGCCTCCAGTTCAAGTATACCAAACAATTGATCATGAACTCTCCAGATTGACAAGATTTAAGGTACAGGAGGCTATCTTATCAAATTAAACTCCTATTCAATATTTAAATGATATTTTTCCTATCGAATCACCTAACCCCTGATGATTGAGATTTCATAATATTTCCCTACATAATTTGTCATTTCATGCATCTTGGATTCAGTTTAATTTCTCCTCAAGTAATAATCAATTTTTCTTCTCACTTTAACCATTTGCCCTAAGTTCATGACTTAGAATATGAACCAATTTATATTGCTGAGTTGGGTACTATTGACCAGCACGTTGTATTGTGGTTTTACTTATTAACTATATTCATTTGCTCAAACCCATGCCCACTTCTTCAAGGCTATTATTTCAGAGTGTCAACACATCAATTTATTTCCATTAGCAATACTATCCTCATTTGGATGTATACAGTAGTTTTACAACCTGTCGAGATAAAAAATATACCAGTATAAACAAAATCTTTTCAATTGCCACAAAATCTATAATTACTCCCTCTTAAGAAATCATTTGCTGAGAATTGGCCCAACTACAGAAAAGTTGGTGGCACTTCTGTCACACCATCATGTTGTATATGGATCAAACACTTCAAATCCTAAGAGGAATACTACCTGGACAAGCCCCATGACATGCATAGACAGCATGTGACTTACTATGATACTATATAATACACTATCTTCTTACCAAATAAAGTACTGTAAATTCAGAACTTAATGAAAGAAATGTGGGATTGTCAAATCCTTGGTCCAAACTTTGAATTGGATTTGTGGTTTGGCCCTTTTTCATTAAATTGATTTTTTGGCATTTTATTTTGATATTTCAAATTTCAGGATCTCATAGACACTTTGCAAATTTCAAGTCAAGCTTCATTTTTCAAGTAGAAAAAAGGATAAACTGGAATCAGAATCAAATTGTTTGAAGCTATTCATTGCTTTTATTAAGTTTACTATGTTTTTTGAGATTTTGGGGCTGTCAAATCCAAAAACTGAATTTCAAATCACAAGTGAGTGCTACTGGTGAATTCAAAGATTAATTGTGAGATTTGGAATCCAAATTAAATTTACAGTAAGAAACTAGGAAAAGCAATCCAAATCAAGAAGCTCCACTCTGGATAAAATCAAATGAAAAATGCAATTTCAATAACCATGTTTAGGCATGAGAATCAAATGTAATGTAAAATTGTCTAAACCCAAAAATTGTGCAATAATATTTACTCCAAATCACTGAAATAGCAACCACAATACCATAAAATGATATGTGAGCCATCCTCTTGACAAGACAGGATTTTGTTAAAAGTTTTTTGACCCCCAGTGTAGCCAGGAGCCAAACAAAACTTATTTTTGAGGAAGGAAGAAGAGATGGAAAAAGAAACTTTTAAACAAAAAATAATTAGTTTACTGCACTTTGATTTCAGAACATTAATTTACACATTGTGATTTGGACACGTCAACTCCATGCCCTTAATTCAATCTATCTTCTTACCTTGTTACTGTATATAACTTAATGGCACTCTTTTTTAACGATGTGCAATTATGTATTTTTATTAAAGATGTTTAATTACAGATGATTTTATAAAAATCTAATAATAAAATAGAATTATATTTTATAATTTACTGTTATCAATGTTCTTTTTTCTTGTTGTGACAATTGTTCATTTGCTGTTAACCTTGTGTTTGTATTTGATTAGATGTTTTTGTTGCAACTGAGATATCTCTCTGACCTGCTAACGTGTCTTAAAATCCACAGGGGGGCACTCAAAGAGACGCTCTATAATGTAACTAATGATATATAGGATCCTTTGGGCAATGTCAAATTACAGGCATTATCTCTCATTTGAAAGTGCTGTTGATTTGACGCGCTGATCCCTTGCTTAAGATATTTCCAGCCCAACCCTTTACCAAATCCACTGCAGTGCCACCCCCTGATGGATCTGTGGCCTTTTGATATAGTATATAACCATGTTATTCTCTAATAAACATTATATTATTCCTATTATTGTCCTTTCTATTGGACTTTTGTCTTCCCTAAGATAAATACTGAGCTATAATTGGTTTAGTTGCTTTAGTGATAGCAGCAGTAGGTTTGATTAATAGCCTATCTTAAAGGAAATTCCCCAAGAAAAAACAGAGTGCTGGCTGTATGACTACAACTCATCAAGAGACCTTCTTACTCATTTCTGATAGGGACATCCTGGAAGGTTACACTGTATGTCAATATCAACTAGCCCTCACCAGTGTCTAAAACCAACTCCACCTGGGACAACACAATGTTAGTGTCATCCTTCCCCAGTCTGATCTGTCACAATGCATGCTAAACTTACAGTTGGAATTCTTTGCAGGTGGTGTGGAAGGCGCATATAACATAATTTGGCTACACTTCACATAAATCCATCTCTGCATTTTCTAAGTGCATGAACCCATGTGGATACCACAGTATTAGGGTGCCTCACTAGGCCTGCCACCATGTGGATCAGTCAAGAGCTCAAGGTCACCTGGGCGTCGTTCAGAGAGACTGCCAAGTCTTGCTAGAGTGAAATTTTTCACTCATTATTGTGAAGACACCCCTGCTTACAATCAAACAAACAGTGAGCTTTTCTGAGTACCTTGCTGCCTGGCAGTGAGCTCTTGCCGCCACTCCTGAAGCCATTACCAATGGAAATGCCATTTTCTTCACTCTCATCATCAATGGATTAAAACCCCATATCTGTAAATGGGTGCTTGTGAGGCATTGCACCCCCATTAATGACTGCTACAAAGTCATTGTAGAAGCAAAAAATCAAGCTATGATAGGCTTTTAAAGGTCTAACAATGTGCCCCCTCAACCTTGCCCCATGCCTGGAAGTGCCCACAGTTGTTGTGTTTGGCTCTTGGGGACAACATCCAAGAGGACACAGCAGAAACCCTTTTTTACAAAAGTTTTGAGGTTTGAAGATAGCCTTGGGTTAGCCTTCAGAGCAAAATTAAGGGCACATACATTAATCTCCTGGAATGAGAGAAGAGGATTTTCTTTTGGCAAAAAGAAAAGGAAAAAGCTTGATGATTATTAAAAGCCAACACAATTGTGCATAAACTTGTCTTTATTTGGGGAAATGATTCTACCTAAATAGTAGACAGAGGGTGTTGATCATTCACTAGATAGACAGTGTGGCTGATGAGGTCTGTTGTGTTCTGAGGCGCAGCACAGACACACAACAGGAAATACTAACCTTAGGATTGGATTTGTACTAAGTCTTGGTTAGATGACAGGGAAGGCTACGTGATTACCTTGCAGCCCTGGAAGAATAATCTCTACTAGTTGTGGCTAGAGAGAGGCGTGGAAGTACTGGAGACACGAAGACAAAAATGTAAATAGAACTTAATTTTTATTGGTGAATATGAAATGGAATATATAGTGGTTAGACATACCACAAAACACTACCAGGACAGTAGGATCACTTGCCACCAGCATGAGTGGGGTGAGTGAGATGCGCAGAGTCAAGAAACCAAACAATTGTATTTCCTGATTCAGTCATCAACTCATTTTGAGAGGCAAAAGCAAAAGGGAGAGATTTGTCTTTGAAATGGCCCACCAAAGGCAAAATTGATACATGGTGAATAGCGTTATTCACAACATTTCCCTCCCCTAGATTGGCCTTAGGGGGTGGTACTTGCGGAGGAACTTGGCATGCACTTGAGCAAAAGGACAACCACTGGAGAGGAGCTTTACAGTGTATTTGGACCCTTGTTTAAAGGTCACTTCCAAAGGGCCAATCCACAGAGTGTCCAACTTATGCGTGCACCCATCTACTCCGTGTTGATAGTAAAGAACATGGTCACCAACATCAAATTCAGGCAAGGGGGAGTGTACAGCATTATTGGGAGAAAGCTCAAGCATCTTAGTTTTGTATGCAGAAGTGTAGGCAGTGGCCTGTATATCAATTATGCGGTTGACTAGATACTTGATGTGGTTGTCAGGATTCATGGCCTTATCAGAGAAAAGCAGGGGGGCCTCAAGAGCAATGGGGTAGTAGCCTCTTGCCCATAAAGCATAGCAAAAGGGGAGTCCCCAGTGACACAATGTTTGCTAAGGCAATATATGAAGAGAGCATCAGGTAAGTATAGGTCCCAGTTGGCAGTGTCAGAGTAGGTGAGCTTCCTCATGATGGAGACCAGTGTTGAATTTGCACGCTCAAATGCCCCATTGATAGAAGGGCTGTAGGGGGCAGAGAAAGACTGGTGAGACCCCAAAGCTTTGACAACAGAGGTTACCAGCTTGGCATTGAAGTTAGTCCCATTATCTGAGAGCAACACTTGAGGACAGCCATGGCAGTAGAAAACATCTTGTAACAGGAAGGCAGCAGTTGTCTTAGCCGTGATGCCCTTTGTAGGGAGAGCCTCTACCCACTTGCTGAAGTGATCAACAGCAATCAGGATAAAGCGGCATCCAGAGCGTGAGCAGGGGAGAGGACCTACTGTGTCAATGCTGACAGTATGAAAAGCATGTTGAGGGGGGAGCTAATTTGAATTTGTGGGCAACCGCTCAAGGCCTCTGAATCTGGCAGTTGTGGCAACTAGCTATGACGTCTGGGATCAGCAGGCAAAGTTTTTCCAAGAAGTAATTCTTCTGAAGCCAGTCAAAAGTCTTGGCAATGCCTCCATGCCCAGTCTCTTTATGAGCTTGCGACACCAACAAGAGGCAAAGACTGGGTTGTACATAAGGCAGATATTGATCTTGTACTTTCTTGAAGAGTTGATTGTCACGTATGAGGGTACCTTTGGATAGCTTGGACAAAGCCAGCCATACCTCTTATGTCTCACTTTCCCAAGAAGAAGGGTACCCAATTAATTTGTATAGCTGGTCGGCTTCTGCAGGATATAAAGCAAGGATGGGCATTATGGAGAGCCCATCAGTGTTCTGGTGTTGAATCCCAGGGCAATGGAGCACAGTGAAGTTGTAGCCTTGAAGACGTAGGGCCCATCTAGATAGGCACCCTTCAGGCTCCTTCAGCTGTTGTAACCACTCTAGCAAAGCGTGATCAGTGACAACTGTGAAGTGGGTACCATATACATAGTGACAAAACTGCTTGACTGCATGCAACACGGCAAGGCACTCCTTCTCTATGACACTATAGTTATTCTCATGTTTGTTTAGCACGCAGGAAGTGTAAGCCACAGGATGGTCTACACCCTCATTATCTAGTTGGGCCAGAATAGCCCCAATAGCCCCAATAGCAAGATTGCTAGCATCAGTGTACAGGATAAACTACTTATCATAGTCAGGATACACTAGGATTGGCGCCTCTTTGAGTTTTTGCTTAAGGGTTTCAAAGGCTTGCTGCTGACTGGCGGTCCATTCAAAAGGGACATTATGTAACAGCTGGACTAGAGGTTCACTAGTATTGGCAAAGTCAGGGATAAACTGTCTATAGTAGCCCATCATCCCTAGAAAGACTTGTACCTCTTGCAGGTTGGTGGTTGGAAGCATTTTGTTGATGGCTTCAACCTTCTTAATCATTGGGCAAATCCCTGTCTTGGTTACTTCATGGCCCAAAAATTCAAGACGCTCTTTGAATAAAGCGCACTTGGAAGGTTTTAGTTTGAGGCCATCTTCTTGAATCTTTATGGCCACCTCTTTGAGATGAGACAGGTGATTGGTGAAGGTAGTGCTGAAACCTGTTATATCATCCAAGTATACTAGGACGCATGACAGCTTCAATTTGCAGAGGATGGAGTCCATGGCCCTTTGGAAGGTGGCCAGGGCATTGCAGAGTCCCTGCGACATTTGCGTAGGCTCAAAGAGCCCTTCATATGTAATGAGTGCGGCTTTTTGGCAATTCTTGAGTGACACATCAACTTTCCAGTATCCAGATGCCAGATCCATTGCGGAGAAAAACTTAGAGCCTCTAAGACGTCGGAGAGCATCATCAATACACAGCAAGGGGTATGAGTCCTTCTTAGTCAAAGAATTAAATTGGCGGTAGTCCATCACAATGCAATGACCTCCATCTTTCTTCTTTAATATGAGTGGCGGAGATGCCCAAGGACTTTGGGAAGGTGCCAGCAGCCCAGTGTCTAACAGTTGTTTGAGCTCTTTAGATACCTGGGCGTCCTCCACGCAGCTGCAGTGATATGGTTTAGCACAGAAGGGGGGGGAGTGTCTCCAGTGTCAATCTGATGAATAACGCCTTTGGATAACCCATAGTTGGTGCTGTTCTTAGCAAAGATGTCATAGAATTGATCTAGCAAGTCTAGCACCTCTTTATGTTGAACTGGGGACAGCTGTGGAAAGTCTTGCACAGTGAAAAAGGATAGGACTTGGGGTTCATTCTCAGGTAGGTTAAAATCTTGGAATGTGCCAAAGGGATGAAGAGACAGGACATCAGAAGCGCTCAACAACTTGCCATATCCAACGACCTGCCCCCTAGACACAGTCATGGGGAGAGCAGTCAGGTTGGCTACCAACAATTGAACAGGGTCCTTATGGAAGACATCTAGGATTCTAGGACAGAGATAAGGTTTGTTGCGCCCTAATGAGAGAGGAGAGTATAACTCCAAGAAGGTTTGTTCAGGTAGTTCATATGATATCTGGGAGTCTAGGATGGCCTGGGAGCCAGGGGGATGATGACAGTGGATGTGGCTAGGAGAGGGATCCCCTCAGACGCTGGACAAGCCATGGGTGAACATTTCATGTTTGAATAGTGGGTGTGATATTTGAGGGTGAAAACCCCAGTGGGGTATTCCAAAGCGCATGTCTTCAGGCATTTCCCGGGAACTTTAACTGGCTCTTCAAAGATCAGAGGGACTTTGTATCCTAGAATAGAGAGGTAACCATCTTTCAAGTTGATTATCCCATTATATCCCCTAAAAAACTGAGTGCCAACTAAGAGATTGTAACTCTTTTTTTCCAAGACAACTGCTGGCGCAGCTAGGAGAAGCTTGCCAAACCGCATGGGTAGAGCAGAGTACGCCCCTATGGCACAGGTCATAGACAGTCTAGCTGTGCCATACAACTGGTGATAATTAAGGTCAGGGGCAATTTTGAGTTTTTTCACAAGTTTGGAGGAGACAACATTGACTAGCAAGCCAGTGTCTAAACTGGCCTTGATCTTAACTTTTTGAATGAATATCTCTACTCAAGTGGTAGTGCAACCAAAGGATGGAAGAACATACAAGATATCTTGAGCCTCTGCTAGTTCCTTATCCCACTTCTCAATCATGCATCTTAATCCTGGGAACTCCTTATAAACAGTTTGGAGATGGAGCAAAACAGATACATTCTTGAAGACAGTGTCAGCAATCTTGGCAGCTTCTTCTGAAAACTTCACTAGCACGGGAGACCTCTTGGCTTGAGTGAGGTAAGGGCAAGAGACAACTTCTTTGGCTTCAGACAAAGGTTTAGCAGTAGTTGTAGTCTTTCCTGATTGCAATTTATAGGGGACTGTAATGGTTTCAGGAACAGCCAGAACAGAGTACCCATATGCATTGGCATTGTCTGTATCAGAGTCATCCAGGTCAGAGTTGTCAGATATATTGTAGAATAATAGTAGGATAGGAGGAGCCTCATTATCAGCAGGCTTGGAGTCAGATATAGAGGGAGGGATTGAAATATACTTGGAAGAATTGTCAACTGAGAGCGTCTCTGCCTCTAGGTTGACTGCTCTTTTTCTGCCTGCTCTTTCAGATCAGCCCCTTCAACCTGTGGGTTGGTGCATACTCAAGAATGGTGACCTATCTGACCACAGTTGTGGCAACCTTGGCATCAAGGAGGATTTTGCAAGTTCATAGTAAGAATGCAAGGACCACAGGAAGACAAACCAGAGTTAGAAGCAGCTAAACTTTCCCTAACAACTTCTCCAGAATGGGTAAGGTGCATGTCCTGCAACAGCGTCTTTATGCTCTTCATAGAGGAAAGCATAGCTTTATGGGATTTGAAGTGAAGACACAGAAGCTGGTTAACCTTGAGGGCTTGAGCGCAAGCCATGTAAGCTTCATGGGCTGTCAATTGTCTGCTTGTTATCAGCTGCTTTCCTTCCATGTAGAATCTGTCTGCAAACTCAGCTAGTGTCTCTTTAGGCTTGAAAGCAATGTGCATAAAAGTGTTCTTTTTTACTTCCAGGCTAATATCACCACCAAACTTGTCAATCAGAAGCTGCTTCATATCTTCCCACGTCACAATGATGGTTAGTTCAGGCACCACCACCTCCTGACAAGTCAGGTGTAGAAGGTCAGAATATGTTCCTTCTTAAACTCATCTGATGCTTGTCTCATGGCAGTTTCATAGATAGTTAGAAAAGCTGCAATGGTTGAGGTTCTGGGGTCAAAGAATTGCTTAAAAGTAGGCTTGAAGTGTGCTTTGGGGGTTGGACCACCATTGTTGCTATTGAGTATGTTTATACGTGGGGAAAACTATGCTTTGGATTCAGAGGGGGGCTGTCTAGCCCACAGCTGACAAACACTTTCTTCAAGGGTAGTCAGGGTCTCAACAGCGCGGGCACCTGTATTGACAGCTTGAGTGGTCTGTTGTTCAGTAACATCTAGGCGTTGACCTTGGGAGGTCACTACTGTGGAGAGCTCAGCCAGTTGAGAGGTAAGGGATGGCCCCACTGAGAGGCAAGTGGCAAACCTGTTGTTCACGGAGTCAATCAATTTACTTATCTCTTGTACATCTCTATCCAGCTCAGTATGGTTCCGCTTCAAATGATCCACCTTGTTATCTAGAGCAATTAGTTCCCTAGAGCATTGTATTCAAGGGGCTCCTGGTAAGCCAGGGCAGCAACCATTGTGACAATCCACATGTTTGATTGTTTGCAGGCAGGGCTAATGTTGACCAAGGAAAAGTTTGGTTGTTTGTTGAAGGTGAGCCTATTAGGTAACATAGGACTACTAGGGTAAGTAAGGCCTGGCTGGTAGGTAAC
The DNA here is from genome assembly GCA_014839935.2 of Entomophthora muscae. Classification (NCBI taxonomy): domain Eukaryota; kingdom Fungi; phylum Entomophthoromycota; class Entomophthoromycetes; order Entomophthorales; family Entomophthoraceae; genus Entomophthora; species Entomophthora muscae. The sequence continues at coordinate 114,886 of QTSX02001611.1, forward strand.
CAAGGACTACCAGAGGCAGATGTTGCCTCCACCCAGCAGAAGATATTAGCTGCTTTGGGCTATAGTTCTTCACCTAGCAGGGAAATGTGGCTGCGGAAGGGTGAAGACTGAGATAGCAAGCAGGGAACTTTATCTGTCTGGGGGGGAGAAGGTTTTGGACCCCTGGTGGGTAACGCGGGCTGCCAGGGAGAGAAAGAGCTCTGAGGGCTCTATGTACCCTAATACACTTACAGGAGGTCTGTGAGCAAGCATCCTACCTAACGGACTGGTAGGGTGTCCTTGTTTATGCCCCTATGAGAGCTTTGGGAGAAACCCAAAGTGAGCATTGGAGGGCATAGATTTGCTCAGAGGTGTCACCAAGGTGGCTTTCTTGGGGAAGCAAGCTTCAAAACTTGGTGTGATCAGGCCTCTGGGAAGTAGAGCTGATTACTCTGCAACTGAAAACTTGGACTTAATCACCTGGGTGAGTAAAGACAACACATAGACATTGATCTATGGTTGAATGGCCTAAGTGGAGTGCAACTTGCGAGGGCCCAGTCAAACACCAGTTCAATGTAGACTCATGCCTGGGTCTACAAGTTCTGGTAATGGGGACTGAGATAAAGAACCGAGGTGGTTCACAGAATTAACAGAGAAAACTAGTAAGAGGGACTGTTTGGTCACAGTGAAGACTAGTTGACAGACTGTTAATTCATATTGAATTTGGGAACCAATATGGTTCAGTATGTAGAGAGAACTAAGGAGGTTCCTAGTGAGGATTTGTTGAGGAACTGATTGAGAAAAAGCTGAAGGACCAGAAGATTATGATGCAGGACTAGCTGATCATGATGCAGGTTGGCCAAAGGACCAGAAGATTGTGTTGCAGGAGTAGCCAGAGGACTGATGAAGTTAATGGACTGATTTCTGGTTAAGCTGAGGAGCTGGAATATGAGCTGGCTGAAAGATCCAAAGATGATGGTGAAGAACTGGTGGTCCGGAGAAATGAGCCAAGATTTTGCCAAATTGATTTTCCAAAGTGAGAAGATGTGGGATATTTTGCCTTGTTTTAGTATTAAAATCAAGAAGGAATGTGTATAGAAGTGTGGGTAAGATATTTATTTATTAAGTTCCTAGGATAGATGAAGGTGTGTTGCTATGAGAGCTGGATACAAAGTTGTTTTGGTGAGATTTTATCTTGGATTTTAAAATATTTATAAATATATGGGGAAAACGTTGAAGAGGTCCAGAAAGAACAATTTAAATAGTATTCTACTATTTAAATGGGTTTAGGTTGAATGCAGGGAGAAATGGTGCCAGAATAATGAACTGTTTAACACTTTGGTGCGCAAAGAGTTGTCAATTTGAGCGGTTTGAGCTGTGGAAATTATTTTCATAGTTGGATCCCAGTGGAACTTCAGAAATGGTCTATTTCTGTGCTCTGCATTCATTGGTTGAGTTCTGGCATGTTTCCTGATGAAAACAATTGGTTGGAAGCCAAAAGCTTAAAGTATAAGCAAGGAAATAGTGAATTAATACTTTAAGCTTTTGAGAAAGTAAGTATGTAAGCTTAAGTTATTATAGGAAAAGTGAGTGGCAATGGTTTAAGCTTCAGGAGAAAGCCATTTTAAAGGCAGAATCGTTGGGAAAAGGACACTATAAAAAGGTGGCTGGCTGGAAAGTTATGGGGTCTTTTCAAGGTCTTTCTGGGTCTTTTTGGAGGTCTTTCCAGGTTGTCTGAGTTTCTGCCAAGAGGTTTTGGAAGCCTTTTGATCACCAGCAGGAGCTTGGTTAGACTGATACAAACCAAGATAACGGAGCAGGAGACCAAGAATAAGAAGCTGGATCCTAAGCGTGGTGCCGGAGTCCAAGTTTAAGATGCTGGAGTCCAAGTTTAAGGAGCATGAGTCCAAGTCTAAAGAGCAGACGTCCAAGACTAAGGTGCAGAAGTCCAAGACCAAGTACAAGGAGTCCAAGATATTTTTGGAGGACTCCAAGTATTGGTAAACCCATATTGTTTCCTCGACCCCCTGGGCCATATACCAGAAGGTTTCTAAGGGGATCTTCCTTCTGAGAGTAAATAGAAGCCCATTTTGACCCCTATACATATTTCTGAGATACATTTCCCCTTACTAGAAAATGACAACCCCTTCCAGCCTGTTCATGGCTACAATCCAGGACACACTTGGGGACTGGTGGACAGGAACCCCACAACTATCTTTGTCAACAACCCCAATTGGACTAGAAACAATTGCCATCATCTCGCGTAGGGCGGCAAGTTCTTGCTGTAGCTCAGCAACTTGAGCAGTCAACTCAAGTACCTGGGGGTCAGGTTGTGAAGACTCAGTAGGAAGTCCCTGACTGAGAGTAGTTGTATGTAGCTCTCAAAATTAACATCCCATATTCTCTGCTCTCTATCCACCAAGTCATCAGAAGGGGGAGAGGGCAGAACATCTGGCTTGGGCGTAAATAATTCATTCACTTGACTCTGGAGTTTGGCTATAGCAGCGGTGGTGCCAGCTCTCTCTTGATCAAACACTGTACTGAGTTCATTAAGGCTGTTAGCAGCAAAGTCTGCTACCTGCTGTAGTTTCTCAAATGAATACATGCTGAATGCATTGAGCTGCTGCACAAGTTGTTTGAAATTGGAGAGATAAGCGTTTAAGGTGGAATCTACTTGCATTTGCCAGGGTTGTTCTAGCTGGTGAAACTTGTTTAGATGCTCTCTGACGTATTCAGGGATGGACTAGCACATTTGTTTGATAGAATTAACCAAACAGGTCTGGGAGGTAACAGAGTTGCGCTGATTGTCAGATATCAAGGAAAACAGGGAATGGATCCACTGTTGGTAGGCAGCAAACTGGTCCCAGTGATGAGTAACCGCTGCTTATAGAAATGAGATTTCTTGGACGTGGAGCCCCAACACCATTTGATGGTGGGCCAAGGCAGGCTGCACAAAGGACAATAGTAAGTGCTCAGCAGAGCTAGCCGCTAAGAGGAGATGCTGTGGAATCTGAAGAGCCACAATTAATATGTAGTATTCAGCCCAACTGAACTGCAGCTGAAGGCAAGGAATGGCTCCTTCATGGGCTATCTCAAGGGCTACTGTCATGACTTGTTCTAAGTCAGGGGTAACCATGGGGTAAGCAACTAGGCAGGGATCATTACAGAGGTTCAGTACAGTAGGGAGAATAGGAGGGTTGGCAATATCTTCCTCAATAGGAGGGCTAGTAATTTCATGTGAAGTTGGCTCTTGTATAGGCAGAGGCAAAGGACCTGAAAACGTGGATGCAAAAGGGATAACTGAGGGGCTTACAGCCCCTGTAGTGAGCACCATTTTTATTGTGTTCTGAGGCGCAGCACAGACACACAACAGGGAATCCTAACCTTAGGATTGGATTTGCACTAAGTCTTGATTAGATGACAGGGAAGGATATGCAATTACCTTGCAGCCCTGGAAGAATAATCTCTACTAGTTGTGGCTAGAGAGAGGTGCAAAAGTACTGGAGACACAAAGACAAAAATGTGAATAGAACTTAATTTTTATTGGTGAATATGAAATGGAATATATAGTGTTTAGGAATACCATAAAATACTACCAGGACGGTAGGATCACTTGCCACCAGCATGAGTGGGGCAAGTGAGATGCTCAGAGTCAAGAAAACAAACAATTATATTTCCTGATTCAGTCATCAACTCATTTTGAGAGGCAAAAGAAAAATTGAGAGATTTGTCTTTGAAATGGCCCACTGAAGGCAAAATTGACACATGGTGAATAGCAGTATTCACAACAAGGTCATTCTGAGCTGAACTTGTATCAGGATCAGACGTGTACAGGTAGGATAACCCAGAATGGATGGATATTGATGTCAGCCCATTTAAGGAAGGAGAACAATTTTTGAATTTGAAGGCAAACCTAACCAAGTATTCACAAGTAGCAAGATTTCAAGGCCATATCAAAATAGCATTAATGGTGCAATTCACAACAACAGTCAAGTAAAATGCCACCAGCCACACCAGCAGGATAATGGCAACAAGAGCCCTTGTGAGGGGAAGCTTCAGATAGCATATACTGAGGATTTGGGAAAAGCATGGGGGTTGTAGACACAAGAGGCTTTGCAAACCCTATTGACTCATACTCCTAATCTCTCCTTGCTAAAAATTCCTGTGACTATGACATACATGAGGTCAAAATGCTGGACATGTTTCAGATATACAGCAAAAACCCTGTCTTTCAAGATAGTCATACACAAAATATAATTACTCACTTTGGCTTACCCCTTTTGCTTCTATGAAAATACCCTCAAGCTCCTGGTAGTCACTGGGGCTAATCACGCCAAGGTCAATAAAGAATTTTCTTATTCCCAACAGCTAGACCAAGTACCCAGTCAATTCAAAACAGTGTGTGTGATCAACTCCTTCAGGGTAACCATCACCTACAAAACAGTACCCTTCTCAGTAAGAATGGGTGTCACAGATCTTAATGTATTAGACATTTCAGATGCCACTTAGGATCTAGAACAATGAAACACTCACACAATTGTGCAATTGTCCTATTGTAACACAAATCTACACAGGTTAAATACGTTTTAAACGCCTAAAAAAAGGAGTTTGAAGCATAATTGGATTGTGCATTGAGCACAGGCTTTACTTCCGAGGTTATTAATAGGACAACAAAATAATTGCTGCTTGCCTCCATTAGGCAAGGCACATGAAACCAGTTATTTTATTATAAAGCTCTTTCTGGTGTGCCTTTTCCCTCCCCCCTTTTTGAAAGTTCTTTTGTCAGTGCCTCCTTCCCTCTGGTGGCAATTCCACTACTCCATACTATATTAACATACCACTATCAAATAAAGTACCAGTTTTGTCTTTATATATTTTATCCTTCTGTCTTCACTAAGACAGTCACTATATCAGCCAAAGATATAGTATTAAGAGTGAGGATTACTGACTAAATGTTTTTAGAATTAAGAAACCACTGCCATATTTTACAACATTAGCGCTCATGGCTTCTACAAACCACAGCTTCCTCTCTTACCACCCCTGTGGCCCTGTTTTTATGGAGGGAAAGATGTCCTTGCCTATACCTGCGGCTCCTTCTGCTCACCTACTCCAGGGTCAAACTTCACTGCTTCTGGCTCTCTATCTGGTAGACTCCATGGTCCTTCCTATGGTCAACCAGGACTAAGCCAGTGGTTGCCTAACTACCAACAACTTTTAGAAGTTTCCAGTTCCCAGTCAAGCATGATCTCCTGGATGAACTCCATTGAAGAAGCCCTTGCCTCCTTGATACCAATTCAGCTTGACCCCATGGCTGAAGCAACTGGCATGAACAATGCCTCCTGCTCCTTGGAGCCTGCCTTGATGAAGGAAGTATGTTGTCCACATTCTCCTCCTTCTGCTTCTGGTTATTCTCCTGATAGAATCTCCTTTAATTCTGGCACCCTCTAAACTGGTAGTTGCTCTGGCCTCTGCTCTGGCCCCTCAAACATTGCTCAAAAGGCAACTTTAGTAAGTTCAACTCCCTGGTGTTTGACTCCCTTAAACTTGACTCCCTGGTAGTTGACACTATAGTAAAGTGAGAATTCAGCTTTTGCCCTGATTGAAAACTGGAAATCAACACTTTTTTAATTAACAGATCTTGATGTACTGAAAACTTTTTAGAAAAAATAAGCCCTACAGCTATGGTATACTAGAGTGCTCTCAGAAAGCTCAAAGTTCAATAAAAACAGTATCTTTATTAATAAAAAATAGGAGAAATAAGCAACTATTTCTCATTTTACTATGTAATTTACACTCTTCATTATAAAAATATTTTTTATTACAATAAAAATTAAAATTCCAATGTGACAAAAATAAACAAAAAAACAACAAATAAAGTTATGCAAAATATGAAGAAATATTAATATTTATTTGATATAGTTCATATAAGCACAACTGTGAATATCATATGTTTTATTTCAAAATTAACAAAAATTAAGATATTTCACTCACTTTCAACTATAAATATTCATCTCAAACTTACCATGCATACATAGAACAATCACTGCTATCTAATTAAGTTAAAAAACTTAAAAAACTAAAGCTAAAAACTAAATGATCAAAGCTAATAAGTAAAAATTAAAGTTAAAAAGTTAAAAGTTAAAAGTAAAAATCATATAACTGAGCAAGCAAGCAAGCAAGTTTATTCCTTGTCATGCTTTCCCTGTTTCATTTTGGCCCCTTCCAGGAGGGCAGTGGCAATAAGCTCAAGCTGCTGCTTAAGCTCAGAGGCCTTGTATTTGTTCTTGGCCGCACCCTGGATGGCCTTGGTGAAGAGGGTACAGCAGGTGTTTGGCTTGGTGGGGGGGGACGCGGTTGGCCAAGTCACGCAGCTTGGAAATGGTCTTCTCCTGCTTGTGCTGCAAGAGGGAAAAGAACTTATTGAATTTGGGGTGGAGCCCAAAGTTGGCCTTGAGGTGTTTGTGGTAAGCCTCTAGCGCTGAGGTGGTCTTGAGCTTACCATTCACTGCCGCCCGGTACACATTCCAGCTGGCCTTGGCACGGGCCTTGTCTCGCCTCTGCATGACAACCTTCCCAATCCACTGGGGCTCAAAGTACTCAAGGAAAAGCTTGAACTCTGGGTGCTTCACTATGTAGGGATCCTTTGAGAGCACCTTGAACCCCTGCACAGTGTGCTCTGGCTTTAAAAAAGCTGAGGCACTAAATTGTGCCTGCACAAATCTGCAGGTGTCCAAAGTATCCCTCTGGCTCAACCTACTAAGCTCAGCGTGGTTCTGCACGTTACAAGCAACTGCTTGGCGGAAGTGGAAGTGGCACCCCTGCACCTCCCCGCTAAACAGCTGCTCAAATGCATTGAACTGAGCAGGCTCAAAGTCCATAATGCACATGCAAGGTCCAAGAGCTCTTAGCCTCGCCTTTTCCTCCAAGTCCAGGGTGGCCTGGTCCTTTCCAGAGGCAGGTGGGTTGGCGCAGGTGTGGGGGGAGTCTTCTTGGATTTGTCATAGTTGGCAGGAGGAAGGAGGGCAATTGCTTGGCAGAGGATGGAGAACACACGGGTATAGATGGCCTCAGTGGCCCCAGGAAGAAGAAAGAATGCAAGTGGAATCACCTGGATGTCAATCTGGGCATGGACCATCCATAGCTGCTTGAACATCCAGGGGCAAGTGACAAAGGTACCATCAACTAGCCAGGTTGACGCCCTTTTCAACTCCATCAGGTTCTGCTGAGTTGAGTAGCAGATTATACGGTCCTTGACGGCAGGCCCGTTGTCATGGAGCAGGAAGTGCTCCCCACTTGGAAGCTGCTTAAGCTCATGAGTGAGAGTGAGCTCTGAGAGGACGTCTGAAGCCTTGGGGGGAGGGGGATTGGCAGCAATACGCTTATCACTGATGAATTTGACCAACTGCTCCTGTGTTGGTACCAACTTAAGATTGTTAGGTTTGAGATGTTGCAAAGCCTTTATGGCCAGATCAGAAGCCCGGAGATGAGAGGATGTGGGTATTACTTGAACAAGGTACCATTTTAACATCTGAGTGATTAGATGATTGGGGGGCTCACAAGTGTGCTCCCCCTTCTCCGCCGTTACTTGCTCCCAGCCCTCAGTGTTCAACCAGGCCCCACAAGCCTTATCCTTGAAGACAAAGTGCTTGCTCTTGGTCTGCCGCTTTTGGTTGTTGCAATTAAAGATGAATTGTCAGCAACGTAACCAGGGCCACCCTTTACAGACATGATCAGGAAGTAACAGGGGAAGCACTTGGAAACTTTAAACTCTCTGTCCACATTGCAGATGTTGTGGATGACCAGTGGATCCCAAGCCACATGACCAGAAGCTTTAAACTTATTGGAGTAATCCTCTGGCTCATCTTGGGGGTCAGATGAGGAAGGAGGGGAAGAGCCATTGGGAGGGGGAGGGGAAGGATTCTTTGAGGCCTGCTTGGATGCCTCCTTTTTCTTACCAGAAGAAGAGGTGGGCTCCTTGGCAGCCTTTACTTTCTTGGTATGCTGCTCCTTGGTGGGCTTGGAGTCGGCCTCTGAGTGGTAAAAGGAGTGGTTGGTAAGATCACCATCAGATTTCTTGGGGGAGGAATTTTGAGGGGAAGGTGAAGGGGATGTGGAAGATGAGGGTGGAGGGGGAGGAGTAGAAGAGGATAGGGTTGGAGACTTTGCCTTTGCAGGCTTCTTGGCACGCTTGGGAGTGGAGGCAGTTTCTTTGGAGCCCTTGGAGGCTTGGGCTGTTGGCTGTTCTTGTTTGAATTTGTCTAAAGAAGAGTTTAGCATTATAAATAATAGAAGTATGAAAGATATGAAACACAGAGGTAAAAAAAGCAAAAGTCAAATGAAAAGTATGCAAATTAAGTTTTATTTATCAAGAAAAAAACATAAAAAAGTAAATAGAAGCAAAATAGAAACTAGAAGTATAGATATAAAGGATAAAACATAGAAAATAAGTGAATTTATTATGAAGCATCAAAGATGTTAGGTTCAGCATAACATCTTAGTGTTAAATCAATGTAAAAGTTTAATTGAAAATCAAAAAAATATATGAAAATTATATGGAGAGCACCAGAAAAAGTAGTAGTTATAATAGCAAAAAAAAATTATTATGTGGAATTTTTTATTGAGAGTTGAAAATTAAAAACATAATAAAGTGTCAAGTTTGGCACTGTTGATCAGCTGGAAAAAGCTGAATTCTCACTGTCAAGTATGCTGGAGTTGAGCAGAAACATCAAATTTACTATGTTTTTTTTACATATAAAACTTGCTTAAATTTAAACCGGGTTCAAAAGTTAACCCAAAAGCAAGGCAGTTTTGTATGCTCAAAAATTAAAAAAAAATACAATATAAGTTAAAAAAGTAAATAAATGGGAATGTGTTTATTAGTGTTTAAGTTATGCTGGGAGGAGCTTGGAGTGAATTATTTACCATAGTGTTGGTTAAAACGTTAAGAAGCTCTAGGTACTAATCCCCAAGTTAAAGTGTCAAGTGGGTGAGTGTTGAGTGGTGCTCATAGTGCGTCACATATTAATTTAGCCTTAATTCCAAGCCTTTGATTAGTTAAATCCAAAACCAATTGGGTTTCAAGTGGATAGAGTCAAACAAAGAAAGTGTCAAGTTTCAGTTTTTTATAAATTACATATGAAATATCTTAATAAATTGGGCTTAATTTATGTGGCACCACTTAATCCAAAAACCCGGGAATGACATAAAGTAAAACAAGTGGGGTATTTGATTAATGTCTATGCCACTAAATCCAGTATAGTGGTGCTTGGGAGCCTAATAAACAACTATGGACATTAATAATAAAAATATAATAGTAAATAATAAAGTTTTATATAAGAGCATATGTATTTTATTAATTAAATTAAATTTGGCTTAAAAAGTGTTGAACACAGGTTTTTTCATTTCTATTAGTAAATTTACTTATAAATTGCCCCTTAAATTGGTATTTTAGCTAACCAATTTATTAAACAGAGTTGAGTTCAAGTAAATTTAACCTTGGTTTTTGGTTTTGAACCCCTAAATTACTAGTAAAAAATAGCTTAAAATTGGTTAAGCCAAAAATACTAATAGATTCACATATGCGGCACTCAACTCCCTGGTACTCGACAAAGTGTCGAGTACCAGGGAGTCAAACTTACCACAGTTGCTGCTCAAAATATATCAGAAGCTGTTCACTCCCACTCTGGAATAGCTCTATGGATGAGCAAGATAGAATATGCCCTTTTTTCCTTGGTACCCACCCAGATGAAGCAGCAGGATGCCCTGGAGTTCTATGGTCATCAACAGAAAACTAATAAGCTGGAAAAAATTCATAACAACTGCACCATGGAATTATCTGCTCTTCAGGATACTATAAAGGCTCAAGAGAGACAGATGGGTTTTTTGGAAGAGGAATTAGTTCTAGACTTTCAGGAAAAGAAAGAGTGGCTAGATGAGTTGGATGCTCAACATGCTCTCCTTGACTCCCTTCAGGACCAACTAAGCAAGCACATTGAAGATGCCTCAGCAATTAGTACCCCTGAGACTCTAATGGGATTGCATGGGATTGCTAAAGCTGATAGTTCCCCCTCTCAGAAGATCCATATTCCATTGGCCCTTACTGACTCCCACCATTGTCACAGAAGCAGTGAAGAGGATGTCCCCTCCAGTGCACCTTCAGCAGATACCCTGGAGTCTCCCTGGGAACCTGATAGCAATCCCTCCATCACTCCTGGTGATTCTGAAGCAAATAAACCTCAGGCTAGTCAGAGCAAGGAATAATTCACTGATGATTCTGGCGCTGAGGAGGACAATGAGGATCACTCAAAAAACTACTTAGCAGTCAGGAAAAGGAGAAATTCTTAGCTGAATTTGTGGTTTCACCTCCCTCCTATCCCCCTGAAAAGCCTGTGCCTGACCCTGGCACTTGTTGTTCCTTTACAACAGAGCCTTCTGATGACTCTCTGCTGGTTGACTTTGCCTCTCAATCATAAACTGAAGATTCTTGCACTGTGAGAATGCAAGAAGATCTTGCCTACTGGGTCCCTACTGTCAATAATCAGAATTGATGTATCAAGATTTGCTCTGATATTATCATCCCCCATAAGTCCCAAAAGACTGCCTCACTTCACTGCACTATTCAAGCAGCTGACTCAACCTGGGATAAAGATCTCTTCTGAGAATGACACTACAAAATTCTTGGTCAAACTATTATATACTGAAACCATCCCTGTGCCATTGGATCCCTTCAATAAAGTTAGCCCAGATGTTGGAGTTGCCAAGGCTACCTTCTTAAAAAAGTTCAAGGAGCTGGGTGTACACCAAGATTCTAAGGTTATGGTGATCAAGGAAGACCATCAAGATTACATGTACCTCAACTTGGTGACAAGCAAGCCCCATGGGCAAGCTATCCTTGACTTGGGAGCTCCAGGTGATGTCAATCCTTTCTACCTGGTTAAGAAGTCAAAGTTAGCACCAGACTTGAACTATCACAATAATTCTGACACTGTGGACCCCCTTACTGCCAAGTTCTTCTTTGTCATGAACCTGATATCTGGTTACTGGTAGATTGATCTCCCTCCAGCTGACAAAGAGAAATGTGCCATCATTGCCAACCAAGGGCTGTTCCAGCCTACCAGGATGCCTCAGGGTCTCTCTAATGCCCCAGCCACCTTCCAACAGGCTATGAACACTGTGATGGGGAACCTCAAGATCTCATGTGCCCTGGTCTATCTGAATGACATTAACATCTTCTCTTGCACCTTCAATAAACACCTGGAGCCCCTGGAAGAAGTGTTCAAATGTCTGATGGCTGATAAACATAAAGTGAAGTCAAGAAAATGCCACTTCTTCAAGGAGCACCTGGAGTTCCTTGGGTTCATCATCAGTTGTGATGTCCTCTGTCCTGTACCTCTCAAGGTAGAGGCCATTGAAAAGATGCAGGTGCCTGTAAGCAAGAGGGACATCCAGGTCTTTCTGGGGATGGTTGGCTATTATTGCCCCTTTATCCCCAACTTTGCCTTCTTGGGCAATGTACTGTTCTAACTCTTTCAAGCTTATGTGGACTTCTTATGGAGCCTGTAAGCAAGAGGGACATCCAGGTCTTTCTGGGTATGATTGGCTATTATTGCCACTTTATTCCCAACTTTGCCTTCTTGGGCAATACAATGTTCCAACTCTTTCAAGCTGATGTGGTCTTCTTCTGGAGCCTGGCTTGCCATACAGCAATTGATGCTCTCAAAGAAACATGGACTGCAGCCCCAGTACTGATGTACCCTGACTTTGCCAAGCCATTTGTGGTTCATACAGATGCTAGTCTGACGGCAATTGGGGGTGTTCTCTCCCAACTGGACTCCAACGGACTTGAACACCCTGTTGGATACTGCTCATGTACGCTTAATGTTCATGAGAGGAACTACACTGTCACCAAACGCAAGTGTCTGACTGTAATATACTCTTATCAAAAGGTCATTTTGTATCTTCATGGGGTACATTTCACAGTTGTAACAGACCATGTCTCCCTGCAATGGCTGAAGACCCTCAAGGATCCTGAAGGGCATCTGGCGTGTTGGCCATTAAACTCCAAGCCTATGACTGCAAGATCATTCATTGAGCTGGGGTAGCCCACCAGAATTCTGAATATCTCTCCTGCTACCTTAGTATCCCCCATGGCTGAAATTCTCTATGACAAGCTTATGGAGGATTCTTTTTTGTGGGGGGAGGAGCCAGTAGAGATACAGAGGGCTCTCAAGAAGGTAGCTGTTGACACCAAGGTCTCCAAGGGACAACTCCTGAAGCTTTGTGGAGACTCCTGGCTACCTTAAATACACCCATTCCTACATATGGACTTGGTGGTGGCTGCTCACAAGACTACTGGTCATGGTGGTATACAGAAGACTTTAGCCTTGCTACAACAGTACTGCTTCTGAGAAGGATTGTACACTGATTTATTAGAGACGCTAGCCACCTGTCATTATTAAAACATCGAGAGACCTAAGGTTGCCAATTTCCAACAAAGACTATTACGCCCTGGTTTTGCCTTCCACACAGTAGCCATTGAAGTATTGGGCCCCTTGCCAGTTACCAACAGTCACAAAAAGTTCATCATTATGGCTGTTGATCATCTGACTAAATGGGTAGAGGCAAAGACAATTCCTAACCAATCTGCACTGGTGACAGCCACATTCATCCTGGAGAACATCATATACAAACATGGTGCCCCCAGATTCTGCTGACAGACAATGGTACCAATTTCATCAGTCACATCATCCCCTGCCTCAACCAACTGATGGGAATCTGTGGGATGCTATCCACTCCTTATCACCCACAGAAAATGGCATGATAGAGCCCACTAATGGAAGCCTGGTCCAGATACTCCAGAAGCTCAGCCACCAACATGAGACTGAATGGGATATCTTCCTGTCTGAAGCCACCTTTTCATACAACATTGGATACTATTGTGTCACTGGCAAGCCACCCTTCCAACTTCTCCATGGCCGGCAACCAGGACTTCCCCCTTTACTATATTTCCTGGTAAAGCCCAGTCTTGCTGTGTCCCAAGAGGCATACCTTAACAATCTTGTTCAACCCCTTATCTGCTTGCAATTGAAAGCCTACGCCGTAAGCTTAAACCATAAGTTGCAGGACCTAGAACAAGCTGCATCCAGACACCCCACCCTGCCCACTTATCTTGTAGGAGACTCAGTATACTTTTTCAGCAATAGAGGGAACAGTCACAAATCCAAACTTGCCTCCCTTTAGCAAGGCCCAGTTCAAGTTATCCAGAAGACTGGCTCCAACTCCTACACCCTTAAGGAGCCCCATTCTGGGCAATTAATTACTAGAGTACACACTCAGTATATGAGTGTAGCTCCTAGTGACCAAGAGTAAGCCCCAATGAGGACAACAACCCAAAAAAAAGCCTAATTAAAAAATTACATGGGTTGTTGTCCTGTTTGTGATAGTGATGCACCAAAATATGAGGAGTAAGAACGAAAGAACAAGGTTTTTATTGAAGACTTACAAGACTCTTCTAATACTGCACCAACTGTTTTATCACCTGAATGGCAGCCAGGAAACACAACTGGTTACCTACGTATCCACAAAGCCAATGACCAAGGATCAGGCAACAAACCCCCACCAAACCAGAGACACAATTGAACCCAATGTCCACAGGAAAGGCAACCCCCAAGAAGAGACAGTCCCACAGGAGACTCTCACAAAGGGCATATTCTACCGGGACCTGACCACCCACCTTGTAGAACACCAACAAGGCCCACTCAAGGAAGAACCCCATGTTCTTCTCCCTCTTGGTTTCACAATGGTTGGCTATCAAAGGACAAGGTTACCAGCCCTCACCATTGGCACCAGATGAGCAGTACCCCCCACCGTGTACAACTTCAACACTTCCTGGAAGGCTCGCCAAAGACGCTGCTCAAAGTTATCAGAGGTTTTCCAACTGACTAGTTGGGCCTTTGTAACCCCAGGTGTTGCCCAAGCGCAAAAAACTGACTTCACAATGTTTGATACAGTTCCCTGCTGCAAGACTGAGAGCACCTGACCATTGAAGTGGAATTCCTTCAGCTGAGCCCCCAAGTAGTCTTCTGCAGCTTGTATGGAGAACAGCCAATGAATGCTATAACCCCTTTGCAGCCCAGTCCCTGTCACCTCTCTGGGCTCACTCAAGGCTAGGAACAGCATAGCAAATAATGAGTCTGTTCCCACTAAGACCAACTGAGGCACCTGCAGCTGATCTAGTTGAACCCCCAAGTCTAGATAGCTGCCATCCACATCATGAAAGACTACACACTTTGCTGTTGCCTTATCCACCTCCACTGACCTGATATGCTTGCGCCTCTTGGGAATTACTACTTGTGCCTTCTTCAAGGCTCTTCTTGGATCTCTTCTGGAGTGACTGTTTACCATGGCCGCCCTCTTGAGACGTCAAACCTTTTTAACCCTGTTTTCTAATCCAGTGGAGGGAAATGTTGCAAATCTTAATGGATTAGACATTCCAGATGCCACTTAGAATCTATAACAATGAAACGCTTGTGCAATTGTGTGATTGTCCTATTGCAACACAAATCTACACAGGTTAAATACATTTTAAATGCCTAAAAAAGGATGTTTGGAGAGTATTTGGATTGCGCATTGAGCGTGGGCTTTACTTCCAAGGTTAATAATAGGACAACACAATTAGTGACACTTGCCTCCATTAGGCAAGGTGTGTGAAACCAGTTGTTTTCTTGCATGGCTCTTTATGGTGTGCCTTTTCCCTCTCCTCCTTTTGGCAAGTCCTTTTGTCAGAGCCTCCTTCCCTCTGGTGGCAATTCCACTGCATCATACTATATTAACACATCACTATCAAATGAAGTACCAGTTTTTTCTTTATATATTTTATCCTTCTATCTGCACTAAGACAGTCACTATACCAGCCAAAAATATAGTATTAAGAGTGAGAATTACTGACTAACTATTTGTAGAATAAAGCAACCACTGCCATATTTTACAACAATGGGCAATGTTCAGGTCAGGATCTCTGGAATCATCATGAGCGGCCTCATCTGCAATGTGATTGCAGGTTTGGACTGGCTACGCCACAATTGTCCTTAAATCAACTGGGACACTTCCATTATAATTATAAAAAGGAATGATGTTGGCTGTCAAATCTATCTTATTAAGATGAACAAGCTACTTCATGACACCATCTTTGTACAGATAACAGAGTAAGGCTCTTATGAATTAAAAGGGAGAAAGTTAGACTGCAACCAATTCTCAGTTGAGGTTATTTGCTCTGAGCCCTTAAACTTCCCCTATAAACAATCCACCACCAGCCTTGCAAGAACTGCTCAACAAGTTCAAGGATATATTCAGAAAAACGCTAGATCAGCTACCTCCACCTCAAGAGATCCAGCACACTGTTCAGTTACAAGGATTTTTATCAAAATCCTGTCCATTATACTGTCTAACACCAAGAGAAAACAAAACTCTCTGTCAGCACCCTGTAGACATCTTAAACAAGAGCTTTATCTGCCCCTGCCAGGAATTGCTCTCCTGACAACAGTTGCTCCATGTATGAAGACATGCTCCAGTTTCTAAAATTGGACCATCTAGACTACTGCTGCTCGATTAATTGCCAATCAATTTCTCTTATGCCCCACAGCAATGCAGATACAAGTATAACTTGCAAGAAACTCAGTATCATAATGTATCTAAAAATAACCTACATCATGATTTCTGCAACTTTGTGTGAAGCACTAGCCCTGGTTTCAGATTCATTAAGACTTTACCCCCAATTCCACTCTCCTTAGTATAAGAGCTCCCCTCTGAACCCCAAGTTAATTGTTTGATTGACAATTATTTCTGCAATAAAGCAAGCTTGCCCTATTATTCACTTGAGCGTTTAATAGTATCTCCTTAGAGCAGATGATTGGAATCCCTCATTTGTGGTCCTTAGTTACCATCTGGCTCTCCTTATTCTGGTCTTGTATCATGTCTCAGGGCCAGCTACCTTGTGCTATCCTGACCCTTGCCCAACCCCTACCCTACAGCTTGAAGGGTTATCTTCTGTTGTAGAGAATAACAGTCTCTTGTTTAATACAACACCTGTATTTCTCTCTATAACAAGGGTCCCTTACATATGGTGAGAGTGCCAAATAGCTTATTGAGGGATTGATGTCTGTAATTGGCTTTTCTCCTGATCTGGGGGTATTGACTGTATTTTGACATTAGCGGGAGAACACCCCATGTGTGCTGTGAGATATGTTGGCAGGCAAGGTGTTGATCTTGTTTGCAGCACATGTCAAGATCCTGGTATTAGTGTGTGGTTTTTATGTGTTGTATGCTTGATATAAATGTTGTGTATTTTTTTATTCATCCATTGAAGCCTTGATATATTGCAAGAGAGGAGGACCAAACTAACTAAGTTCAGCTCTCATCTGGGTGGGATGAACCACCAGAACACCAACCAGTGCAAGGCTGGTAAGGCCGCTCAAACGGGTGTCCATAGGGAGGGTGTGGGGTACAGCTGGGGAAGGTTGGCCTTCAAGTCCATCAGTGTCATCCCGCTGAGTATCTAGGAGGTACACTTGGGGGTGGGCTCAGGAAACACCAGCAGGTTGTTAAGGACAGACAAGTACTTCTCCTGGGGATGCTTGGAGGAATGGGGAATTCCTTGGGTGGGCGCCTCTAGAACCAATTCAGAGGTGAGCAGGTCAATATCATCACATGGAATACTCTTCTCTATGTCCTCACCAGCAATCAGAAGACCCTGCACCTGCAAGGGCAGGTCCTCCCATAGATGAAAGAGCTTAAAGAGGTTGTCACCTACATGACAAGCAAAAGAGGCAATCCACCCCCATAAGTCTGGGGAGATAGGCCAGATCATAACCAAGACGGGAGCCAGAGCAAAGGCCACAAACCTGAGAAGAGGCAAAAACGTTTCCAAAACCAGCGCCAAATTTGGGGATGATTGAGGTGATTTGTGCTAGTGGTGACATAGGGCAACAAAATCCTAGAGGAGCTTTAGAAAACTTGGTAGTGATTGGGAGGATTAAAGATTTGAAACCACCTGTGGAACACAAAGGCAGAAGCAAACTTAGAGCGCAAAACAACTTGAAGGAGCACCAGAGCAAAAGCGAGAAGTTTTTGGACTTCAAGTAAGTATTTATATGAGGCTTCATGCTAAAAATTAAGACCAAACTAGGTTTTTGAAAGCAGGTAAGATAAGCAACAATGATATCACTAACATTAACACTAGGGGACCCAGGTAGACAACAGGAAGGCAGATGAACCCAAGAGAGATAAGAAGAGCAAATGCTAAACACTAACACTTTAATTTCAGTAATAGGACTCCAAGAAGTCCAACAAAATAAAAAAGTTTTAAAGTTGCAAAGCTTTAATAAATTGAAGAATGTATAAACAAGGATCCAAAATGGACCTGCTTATCTTTTAAGGGATGGAGCTTGAATTGACCAAGACATCTGGAGCTGTGGAAGGACCTGATTGGCCAGGTGATAATTTTTTCTGGCTATTGCCAGGGGGACTAGAAGATTTTATATTAATTTCCAAAGAGGATTATGATTGGCTGCTGACTATCACATATTCCTGAAGGGAATTTGGCACTGAAGTACTTGAATTGATGGGAGTTGATGTGTTGTTATCTGATTGGGTAGACCTAATAATTTTGAGAAATGGGTGACACCAAGCCAGATGTTGAAAATAGGTGTACACCAGCAGATTTAACAGAATAATTAGGAGGCAGGGTATAAAGTTACTACCCCCTTTGGCCCTGGATAGAACTATTTTCCCTCAATGTACAAAAAAACGGCTCAAAATTCTGTCAAACCACTCAATTCCCTTGAGGATTTATCCCACACAATTGACAAGAGATTTGTGTTGGAATACCCTTCCCAGGAATTAAATACCAATGCTCTGCATTTGTCCCTACTTGGGAAGGATCCCTGATCAATTTGGATTATTTGTTGGCTTGGTTTTGTCCTCATTTAAAATAAATGAATGTTAAACAATTGGGGTGCGCTACTGTTAAATAAGCAAACTCTAATCCAACTGGTTTGAATGATGCCCTGAATCACTCCATGGGCATTGGCCAATCAGAAGTGGGGCCGGAAATTATTGAGAAACTCTCCAACCCTTTGAATTCACCCCTGCAAAATTTCTCTGCAAGCCAATCAAACTCCATTCTTGGGTCAGGTGATCTTTTGAATTCAAATTCCTCCCTTAAAGCAAGATGGGACTTCCAGTTCCCTGCTTGCTCATTCTTACTCAATAAAAGTTAAACTTTTCACCTACACATTTTCAAAATTTTGGGCCTTATCTCAGACCCTTTATTTCTTATTAATTTGTTAGTAAAAGTGCCAGTCTTTTGTTACATTATACACTCTTCCTTGGTTTACGGTGTCGCTCTTGAAACTCCTAAAGTTAATGTTAGTAACAGTGTATATCTTTACCTTGGTTGGTTTCAAAATTTGCTTTGATCTTTAAATTTTAGTATTAAAGTATATATTTTCTTACTTCAATCCTGAAATTGTCCTGCATTTGCTTCCTTCAACTTTAGCTTACATATACGTCAATTAGGAGCTCTCTGCTTGTTTTAACTTTTGAACTTGCCCTTGAAAGTATCCCTGTACCTGTACCCAAACTTCTTCTACTTTTCTGTGAGGCAACCAACCCAAAAATTACTCTGATGTAATCATAATGATGGCCCCTTTGTGAAGTTTGTGGTTTTTACCCTGGCCCCAGTTCTGCTCATAATCTGGTCTACCACCCCAGATTTTTGGAACCACTTGTCTTTGTCTGCCTCTTATGTGGGAGAAGATCCTTCTCAGCTTCTGCTCTTTCTTGGTGACTTCTCTGGTTGAGTCCATGGGCTGGTTGCTACAGGGGGAAAGCTGGTCAAGAGTCTCACCAGCAATGATCTAGAGCTTCCCCTTTTCAGTTCTGAACATGCAGTTTTCCCAGAAGTCACTGTTGCCATGGTGTCCCCTCTCTTGGAGACCAAGTCCCCTGTCACCGCAAAAAAGTTGTCCCCCCAATTCTTCCCCCAGGCGCACCCCTTGGCTGCTTGGCAGCCTGGTTCTGATGGGTCTGGATTCTTACCTTTCCCAGTTGTCTCCTGTGTCCTCCCTCTGGACGCCCCTATGAGCGGCCATTACAGTGTTGCACTGGATGATATCCTGATGGATCTTTTCCTCAGGATGGGAGCCGGACTTAGTCAGTTTAGCTCCCCTCTCTTACACAGGGGAACACACTTGCTGTATGCCTTTGAATGTGAGGATTATAAAGACATTGATCAACTGATTTCTTATAATGAATCAATTTATTTGATCCTATACAAGTAGGGAAAATCTACCCCCTGGCATTTACTACCAACACCTTATATAGGGGTATTCTCATATTATTAATCATCAGTCACTGGCAATGTCTTCTAGGACATTCCAGTGCACTGTAGAGCCTTGGTTGGGTTGGCGGAAAAAGGGATAACTCCTCATTTTAGGGCACAATCCTGCAATGCCGTGGCACCTAGCACAATGATGTCCTTTGCTAGCTCACCAGATGGCACTCTTATTTGGTGTGCAGAAGCTTTCATTTTCAGACCTTGTTTGGTATGAAAGCCAAATCAATCACTTGAGTTGAACCTGGTGCCTCAGCATTATTCCATCTCAAAGCTGGTGCTCAATGTTAATTATTGTGGCGCTCTGATGCTTGCAATTAATTGTGCTGGTGTCCTGGTGCTCAATGTAAACTGTAACGGTGCTCTGGTGCTAGGGATAATTAATGCTGGCGCTGTGGTGCATATTTTTGGTGTTGCTGCCGTCCTGGAGCTCTATTATTAGGGTGGCGGCAACATGGCATGATTAATCATTGGTGGCAACATCATGGGCCACTAATTGTACATTTATTAATGTAATTTTAATGGCACTAATTTCTGAAAGGATAAATGATTGGCCCTTATCAATTTTTCATTAATTGCCTAATGAATTAGGCTTTCCACATTCCCTGGTCAACAACTTTTCACACCAGGTAACAGTCCAATTTGATTAGCAATTCCTCCACAGTGGGGTAGGGGGACCAAGGCGTGGAGGTTGGAGCTTTGGTAGGGTATGCCAACACAAAACACTCATCAATTGTGTGTGCCAAATCACCCATGAAGTGTTAAGGCTTAGCCAGACGTTGGTTCAATTTCTTGGTACGTCAAGGAAAAACAGTGCGATCCAGGGCCAAAGGGGGCAGTGGGTTTACATCTATGTTAATATAGATCTGCTTTTTTATTTAATGTCATATTTTGTTCTATGCACAACTTTAGTTTGTATTAAGCTGACTTTGGTTTGTCCATCTTGACAGCTCTGAAAAGTACAGTAAAAACACGGGTAAATAGTTTAAATATTTTATTAATAAAATGAATATTTATAGGGTATTTGAGAGGTAGGCTTCAAAAGTCTACCAGTACAAAGGAATATGTAACATAATGTGAAACATGAATCCATGGTCAAGAAACCATGGTGGATTTTACTGAAATTAATCAATTATTAAGAGTAATCACAAACAAATGAGGATCAAATCGAAAGGTTGCCTTGATAAATCTTTATATTAAGTCTCAATTTAGGGTTCACCAATGATGTCTGAATATTAAATATATAAAAGTGAGTCTGTCTGTCTGTCTGTAATGTCGCCTCAAGTGGGCCAACGAAGGGATTCGACTGAATTGATTTTTACTTAAATTTTATTTTAAAAGTTGATTGTTAAGCCAAAAGTTCAATTGGCTCATCCTTACATTCAATCCCACATGCATCTTAAAAAGTACACATGTTGAATTCAGTGGAATGTGGTCTAAATCATGTTGAACTGAAATATAAGCCACTCAAACTTTAATAAATTTGTATTTGATACTTGCATTTTAAATTAGTGGCTAATCCTATTCAACCATATCAAAGTGGCTTATCTGTATAGGTTACCCGACTCTAGAATGGGTGGATTAAAACAGAAGAGAAGCAGCAATTGTTTTAGATTGTTTTACACGATTGGATGGTTATGCTGTGCTGACGATAAAATTGATGATGAAAAGAGAGCTTGGTCAATTTAAAGGATACGGTTTAAATTATAAATATAAATATTAGTTTAAACAAGTAGATGGTTGGCTTGGACATTTCAAAATTCTTATCATCAAGTGAAATAATAGAATATTCCAATTGGATGCATCACCTGATCCAAGTGGCTGCATATTGTCAGATACCTTCTTGACACACTTCATCCTAAAAGAACATCAGTGGAGTAAACTAACTATGATAAAATTATGTTTCCATATCATGATTTTCATGAAATTTAGAGGACGTAGATCAATTTTCAGATGATTCCGATCAAAATGGTACCAAGCATGATACTCTACTGCTGAGATATAGTTAAGCGTTGGAATCGGGTTCGCGTCATAATCAAAGGCTCGGACTCGATTTGATATTATCTAAATTTACTTTTAATACATACTACAAAAACTAAAATCAATGTATCTCAGTAAATACTAAGCCGATTTTGATATCCAATAGCTTATTTAAAAGCTGCAGATCAGCTCTACATTTATACAGACATTAAAAATCAATTACTAAATTTTAAAATAATCAGTTTAGCCTTACTAAACTTAATAGTGATACTATACTTATTTAGGTTTAGTTTTTATTTATACTTGGAGTATACAATTTTAATTTTAAATTTAAATAAATATAATCGAAATTACTTTTTAATAAAGCAATCAAATAAAATTTTAATTAGACATGCAATAAGTAATACAAGCCTAAAAAGACAATAAAATAAATTTAATTGACTTATTAAATTCAACTTTAATTCTGCCCTTGGACGGGGCAACCACCTAGTGTTTATTTATTCAGCAAACTGAACCCCTTAACCCTGACGCTTTTAAGCTATCTCTGATTTAAATGTGTATTTCTTAAGTGGAATACATACTGAGAAAGTTAAGCTTGAACTACTGCAGACCAAAGCTTTAATTGGATAGAAAGTATGCCACTATCTTCTGGCATGTGGGGGATTTTGATATGCCAGCTGGATTCTGTGGCTGATTAATTCGGACTTCTTTAAATGGTAAGGAAGCCATTCCAATTCATATGCTGAACCACAAGTCTTCAGACCACATCCAACAGTCACCTGTTCCCATATTTATTGAGAGAGCATATATCTGGAATTTCCAGCACAAGCAACAGATATGAAAAGTTCACATTTGAATATTTGGTGAGTTGTTTTTTATATAAGATGCGAAAAGTTTTAGCGTTTGAGTCCCTCCTCCAGCTTAGCTTTTTAAATTGATCACTGTTTATAAGCACTTTACTCAGATGTTGGCTATGGTTCGTTGAGTTTTCTAAAATCTTTGCGATTTTAGATGGGTTCTTAGTGAAAATTTGTAATAAAGCATGCGTATAGTGAATTTCCTTTGGCGTTAAAATGTTCAATCACCCTTTTCCTTTTTGAACAGATTTCTAGTTTCCAATAAAAACAACAGACTCTTCTTAAAGTGAAGGTCGGCCAGCTAATTTGTTTGCAAGTGGTACTTAGACAGAATTAGAAAGTAGGGAATATTTGAGCTTAGATCTCAAAACTTTAATATGGCCACTCAGCATCTACACTATATTAAAAATCTATTTGTAACTTTCCTTTATCTTGTTTTAGCTTGATTTTCATTATAAAACGTATATTTTATGAAGGGTTTAATTCTTTTAATTTCACAAGTGCTAAAAGGTAACAAAATATGTGTAAATTTATGAAATATAGATCCTGAATGAATATTGGACTTGTTTTAGATTACATTTAGTTATCCTGAAAGCTTGAATCCCCCTACCAACAAAGCTTAAGTCACTGATAGCCGTTCAAAAGTTTCTAATTGACAAAAAGTTTTTAAAGATAGCTTTTACTATTTTGCATTAATAAATTTAAAGTTTAGTCTCGGATTTCTTTTACCCGAACGTAGGAGGGGTTGAATCCCATATTTACCACCTTTCACAACAGCTTCTCCAAAGAGGCCATAAAGTGATTGTCATTACCCACTCCTACGAGGATCGTGTCGGGATAAGGTTTTTGACCAATGGGCTCAAGGTGTACTACATACCTCGCTACGTTGTATACAATCAGGCTACTGTTCCCAATCTGTTTCTATATTTTCCCATCTTCCGCCATATTTATACGCGGGAACGGATTCAGATAATCCACGGACATCAGGTATGTGTCTGGGGAGCTACTAACAGCTAGGCCTTTTCAATCATGGCTTTGGAGGCAATATTTCACGGCAGAACACTTGGAATCAAAGCATGTTTTACTGACCACTCGTTGTTTGGCTTCGCTGACACCAGCAGTATTGGAATGAATAAGCTGCTCATGGCATACCTCTCAGATATAGACCATGTCATCTGTGTTAGCCACACCTGGTAAGCCACCTGCGTCGCGCCTATAGTAATTTAAACAAAAGCCAGCAAGGAAAACACCGTCCTACGCGCAGACCTCGACCCAGACATTGTTTCTGTCATCCCAAATGCCATTGTTCCCTCACACTTTATGCCCGAGCCCTCCCAAGCCAATCCAGATTTCGGTACACATTGAATGCTACTTAACATTTACGTTTTAGTTACCATTGTAGTGTTGAGTAGGCTGGTATATAGAAAGGGCATCGACCTCCTTGTTGCCATCATTCCTCTGATTTGTCAGGAACATCCCAACGTCAGGTTCGTCATTGGAGGGGATGGGCCAAAGCGTGTTGATCTGGAACAGATGCGTGAAGTACACCTCCTGACTGACCGCGTAGTTCTTCTCGGGAAAATTAAGAAGGAAGATGTTCGCTCAGTATTGCAGCACTTATTGCAGCTTCTGATGTTCCTAGGTTCTAGTTCAAGGCAACATATTTTTAAACACGAGCCTCACTGAGGCATTCTGCATCGCCGTGGTTGAAGCTGCAAGCTGCGGGTAAGACCCCCGTTCCTATATATGCTTACATCTAGGCTTCATGTCGTTAGCACCAAGGTTGGTGGGATTCCCGAAGTCCTCCCAGGCCACATGCTTCACTTTGCCCTTCCCGAAGTAAATGGTACGCCTGCTAAATATACGCTCTAATGGTTAGATCTTGCGCTGAAAGTCTCTGCTGCAGTGAAGAAGATCCAGGTTGACCCTATGGATCCCTACGAAATGCATAACCAAGTCAAGTCCATGTACTCCTGGAAGAACATTATGCGGAGGACGGAGCACGTAACGCGTTTATCTTCTTTCTTTATAACCCTTCAGGTCTATTACACTATGCTGAGTTTGCCTCAGCCATCGTTTGTTGAACGCCTCAGGAAGTACCCGTCCAAAAGAAATTTGACTCATGTTCCACTTAGATATAATGGATGCGGCTTAGTAGCAGGCAAGCTGTTTTGTGGCCTGGCTATCATTGATGTCCTGCTCCTGCTGATTCTGGAATTTTTCATTCCCAAAGACTCAATCGAGCCTGCCCCGAAATTCAATCTAAAACGATACAAAAAGGTAAGTAGCATCTGTTGCAAAAGATAACCCTTCTAGATGACAAAAGAAGCCTCCGCTGTCGTTTAATTATCCGCGATAAACACCCAGAGGCGAAAGAACTTCGCCCATAGGGCCAGCTGCCGGCCCATCTTAAACGATGCCATCCAACCCTTAGACTAGAAATAACAACTAATTCTTTAGAAAAATATACGCAGATCTACTTTCAAGTCAAGGATTTCAGTACTCGCTGTCTAATATAAGAACGTCAATACATTGAAATGCAACTTTCAAAAAAATTAAGTGTATAACTATGTAAAATATTGGCGTGCTAAGCATAAGGGTTCTTTTATAGCATTCTCAAAGCCAACTATCAATAAGCCTCCATCACTACAATTCATCCAATCACTAGACACTTACCTCTGAAAGATGGTGAACTATGATATCCTGACATGTTATTCCAGCATTCTCAGTTTGATAAGGTAGAACATGACATCTCAAACATATCATCTCCTTTTATGTATTTGTCAGTTATAAATCGATCATCCACTAGGTGTTTGCTTTAACATTGCAACAAAGTTGGCCAACTCAATTGTCACTATATCTTACAACACACAGGGTGGCTCATTGAGTCACCCTATAAAAGATCTAATATCATGACCCCACTTTTTCCCATCAGCATGACTGGATCTCATACTTCATTATAAAATGTAAGACTAATTTATTATGACAATCCCAAAGGTCCATGTTCAAAACACTGCTGATCCCTATTTTAATCAATGTCTCATGCCACCCTCTTAGTGGCCCAATGACTTTCTAACCTAATATAAGAACCCTCTTTTCTCAATAAAGACTATCTTATCCAAAATCCATTCTCTATCCCCTCTTGGACTGTTGTACTCCCCCAACTCCAAGTACTGACCTAAAACCAGTCTGCCACAAATCAGATTGATGGATTGCAAGTCAAATGACAAATAATGTATTTCTGCTTTGTACACACAACTCTGTCTGATTTAAAGGGAGCTCTTTGCCTCGATCCATCCAAAGCTCAACAATAATGGCACCATCCTGGTTTGCTGGGCAGAAGACCCATCAATGACCAAAAGTGCTGGCTAAAGATAGCGGTAGGCCAAGCAAAGCTTTTGTGCATCGTTTGCACCGTACAGAGGACCCTCTGGATTGCCCAGATTTCCAGGTAGGTAAGAAGGTACCCACTTCAATCCTGAAAGCTGGATTTCTGACAGCAGGATTCCAAGAAAGTGGTGTCACCTAAAATCTATTTAAAGCTAAATAAAGGTTTAGAGTTAAAGATATGATGCCAGTTTTTTGGTACTGGCATTGTCAGAAATTATGTTGTTGGAATTGAAGTGGGTATTAGCAAGAACATGGATGCATGTCCCTCATGGTCTGCCTCTGGCTTGCTGACAGGCCCAGAGTGTCATGAATGACATTTCAATACTTGTATTGAAAACCCAAGAGTTGAACCCCAGTTCCCTGAAAGCGGATCAAACTCTCCAGGACAGTCCAGGACCTGCCAATCCAGTAAGTCACAGGCTTGAATCGTTAAATTACCCCGCAACCCGCCAGCACAATACTGAGGATTCCCTGAATGGTTGCCAGTCTGCTGCCAAACTGGTGCCAATGAAGACCCATACCTGAAAAGGAGATGTAACCTGGCTAACGGAGGTTGGGGAAGGACCTACTGCCAACCTGCCCAACGCCAATACTGGAGTTTTGAAACCAACATTGGAAACCCTGGAATTGAACCCTGACCCTCCAAAGACTACTCAAGTCACACAAAGTGGACAGGAAACTGCCCACTTGTTAAATTGCAAACCCAAGTTGTTGAGTTACTCCGAGGCCTGCCAGTCTCCCAAGGACAATTCCCCAAATGGTCACCAGATTGATGCCAACCTTGAGCCACCAAAGATCCAAACCTATGCAGAGGTTGCAGCTTGCCTTAATCAGGTTAAAACAAAACCTATTTTTAACTCTGCCAATGACTACCAGCAACTGCCAGCCTTCCGTCCAGAAGGGGTAGTACAATTGAACTACTCAGGTGACATAGTGAACAGTGGCAGCGGAACAAAGCATTGCCACTTCTATTTGCCAGAGCAGGCACAACCTGGATCTGCCGCCCTCAAGACTCAAAGCCAAGATCCATGCCCTGCCAGTGCCTTGTCTGCAAACCTGAACCCTGCAAAAATTGAAGAAGCAAAGTCCCATGGTATAAAAACCCCGGCGGTATGGTGATGACCACATTGTCATTTTCAATAATAAAGTTTTATGAACCTTTGGTTCGATCAAATCTTACCTTACCTAGTCTTAGTGATCTTCCATCTTAACTCCGTTCAAGTAGACCATCAGGCACCTGCCCCCTCTGGAGACCATCCTGCTGATCCCACCCAGGCACTATACTGTCCCCCAGGAGCCCCCTTTGGACCTGTGTATTTTAACAAATACCCACCCAACCCGGCCTACGTGGAGTATAACTTGGAGACCATCCTCATTGCTGACCCCTTGGCCAGGACTAGATAAACTGAATACATAGAACGTGAAGGAAATTGGTACAAAAGACCACCAAGGTTGTTCAAAGACAAGTACAATTATCTGCCTGCCTACTTTGTTCCCATGACTCCACCCTTAACCCCACAACCCGACCGCCCAATTGAGACCCCCACCGCTGCAGAGACTACATACACCCAACTGTTTGGAGTACTCTATATCACTTTGAAAGGAATGGTGGATTCCATGGTCCCTACCTCTGGACCCTGGTCCTTACTCGGGCAATCCATGCTTACATTATCAAGTTAGCACCCATTCTATGGTGGGCTTTACCTGCCGGCTTGGTCCAACCCCATCCCAAGCCGTCCAATGCCTCTACCTATGCCTGGTTTCCTGACACAGAGCAGCTGTGCAGCTATCTTTATTAAGATGCATCAACCTACAGTTAGACAAGTATATAACTTCTCTTCCTTTCAACCACATAAATGTACAGATTTATGTACTGATTACTATTGGGGTTTCCTGTAGCTGTTAATTTTATTAAGGTAATGGCTGATGCACCATTAATAAGCTACAGTGGTTCCCAAAGCTATGGCACTGTACAAAAAATTCATCTCTAAGCAACCCCAATTCATCTGTGAATGAAATTGACTCAGATACAAACAAACCTGATGCATCCCAGGAAAAATAGAAGATACCCAAATCTACTTTAATTTAATATAAACCCATTAGTTTTTATTTTTTGGCACCTGCTTTTATTTTTTTTACAGTTGAATCAATTTGGTTTGCAGATGAGCTAATTTTGCTTAGAGATGTGTTTTTTTAGTATTCTAGCTTTGAAAGCTGCTATATTAACCCAGCTGTAGCTATTACCAAATATAACAAATTGACCCCATCCTCAAGCTAATTTACAGCACAGCTCAGCTGCAACACCTGTTACAGTAGTTTTCAAAGCTATGGCACTAAGCAAATATCCCTCAGATTTAAACAAGATGGGCTCAGGTTTAAGCAAACTCTAGGCCAGGCGAGTTTCTGATAGCAAATAATCAAAGAATTTCTGGTGAACTGGTGAAATGTTAAACAAGAAGCATAATATCACTATCACAAATTACAAAATCATATCAAACATCAAACAGCATAGTACAAACTACAAATAAGATGACTTGGTTTAGCAGGTGAAATAGAGTGAGGTTGTTCTACAATATATTATAATCCTTTCAGAACCCAGATAAAGCAATAGCAGAAGGGCTGAAACTGTAAATTAACTGCCCTCTTTAGCTTTGGATCACACTATTTTCCCTTGTTGCAGTAAGAAAGGCTCCCAAATGCCAGCCAAGCCACTTAATTCCTTAGAGAATTTGGCACACACTGTAGACAAAAGATTTGTATTGACTTACCCTTTAAATCATCTGGCCTTTGTTGCCTCCCTGGGAAGAAACACTGGTTAATTTGGACTATCTATTGGCATGGTGTCAACTGCTTTTGAAAACAATTAGGAACAGCCAATCAGGAGATGCCACACCAATGCTAACAAAGTCAAATGAATTTAAAATTCCCAAAATCAACTCTAGCAATCAGATGAAGTTGCAGAAATTAGCATGAAACCTTTCAGTCCCCCTGGCTTTGGCCAGCAAAATTTCTCCCCTGACCAATTAGAGCAGGACTAGTGATCATGTGATGAATATATATGCAACTCATTCCCTTAAACATAGCAAAGGGACTTCCAGCCCCCTGCTTGTTCATTTTCTAGTCATATTAAATTTGGAACTTGTTGCTAAAATCTTTGCTTTATTTGATTCAAACTCTGCTCTGGAGCTTCTTATAATCTTTAATAAAGTGTTGGTCTGTTTCTTATCAAATCTTGCCTTATTCTGGTTCTGTTCAAACCTGGCTGCCTTCCTGATACCCCTAGGAGAAGTATTAGATCATAGTTGTTGTTTAAATCTAATTACACTTTCAAAAGTAAAGTTTGAGTCTAAAATTCAAGTTAAAAATTCTTATAAATCTTACTTTTATATTGAAATTTCCTTGTATTTGCTTGAATATGAGCCCGCTTTTACTTTAATTGGCACCCAAGTCTTCCCTGAGCTTCCTACCTTGATTCTGCTTGGGTTTTCTGATGACTACCATATTCTAAGTAGATTTTATAACTTTGGGGCCCAGAAATTGCACTCCTAGGTTCCAAATTTCTTGGAGATTGCAACTAAACCCCCTGGTTCTTAAATATGTGGTGTTTTCCTTGGCCCCCTTTTTGCTGCTTCTTTGGTCTACTTCCCCTGATCTTTGATCCAGCATCTCCTCTTTGGCACGCCTTGTAGGTGATGACCCATCTAGCCTCTTGCACCTCCCTAGCGGTCTCCTCATCTCTGAAGAGGCTTTATCCAAGAGTCTGACCTGTGACAACCTGTACTTGTACTCTTCTGACCACGCCTTGCTTGCTCTCCTGGCTGAGGAGGTGCCTGTGTCTTCTTTCCTCCATCTTGAGAGTAATGACTTGGTGACTCTCCAAGCGCCTGTGATGCCAACTCTTGTTCCCACTTGTACACCTTGGCTACTCACCGGCCTAGTGTTGATGGGACTGAATGCTTACTTCCTTCAATTGTCCCCTGTGTCCTCTCTTTAGTCCCCCCTTAGAGAGGCTGTCCTAGTGATTCACTGGGTGGCATCTTGATGGTTTGTCTCACCAGGATGGTAGGCAAACTTAGTTAGTTTAGCCCCCTCTCTTACAGAAATAAAACAGTAATAGAGCAACCTAGAAGCAAGATTCCACAAGCACAAAACAAAATGAAGCCACACAAGATGTGTAGTATGTGTATTCTGAAATAGAAAAAGAACTTTTTAGAAGCCAATCAACAGCTATCCAATTTGGGAACAGAGGCATTTTATTGATTTTCAAGGCTCTTTATTTGTGTGTATAGGTTTCAAGGACTATCCAAATCTGGGCTTGTGATTACAATAAAAATCATATCATAAATTTTTAAACTTCTTCTCTGTCAGGATTTTCCTTTTTATTTCTGCTACTATGAAGGATCAAGGTCTCAAACATAAGTCATTTCAACACTCTTTAGGAAGGAGCAACAATTTACAGACTTATTTTACTTTTAAATCCCTCGCTCCACCCTGGTCATTTTAAGCCCAAAACTTAAAGTTAGAGTCTTTTTAAAACTCATATTTAATACCAACAAGTTTAAATCATATAATATAAATTTAAGAGTTATTATCAATCAATCCAAATCCCTTAACTTTTACTTCTACACCAGGCCACACAAGCAATCTTTGGACTGGGGTTTCCTGCAATTTTGGCCGTTTTTGCTCAATTCTAAGTAACAACAATGTCAACTGCTATTGCTTCTTCTGGTCTCTTCATTTATGGCTTAACTTTTTAAAGTTAAAACAATCTTGGCATATTTGATCTTCTTCCTTCTCCACATAGTTCATCTAACCAATAATGGTTTTATTTTCTTTCCTTTAATTTACCTCAAAGAACTCAAGTCAAGAATAAAAAGCTTGAGTTTTATTAGTCTCAACTTCAAGTTGAGATTGTTTGACTTGTACCTTCAAAGGTACTTGATAGGTTGTGTTGCTTTCTTTTTTCCCATTGATTCATTCTTAAATCTAGTTTTCCTAGCAATATGATTCCTTTTGGTTTTTATATCACCATTTGAGTAGTATTTATAACAATGCACAAATCTTAGTTATTGATAGTTTTAAAATCCTTCAAATGATGATTGTTTCTTAGACTTAGAAGTTGAATTTTTGAATCAGTGCTATTTAGTAAAAACAGGACTTTAATTCATATTCTTAGGGTTAATCAACCAACTTAGTCCCTATTTTATTCCAATAAATCATTAGATGCTTTGATTCAACTACTCCTTCAAACTTTACCTACATTTTTATATTTGACCAATAATAATATTCTGGATTTAAAGGCCTTAGTATATGATAATTTATCACAGAGCTTACGGCCTTATGTTCTTTCAGTGATCTTTTGCTTGGTTTTATTTTACAATGATTTTTTGTTAGCAACAACATCTTTGAAAACCTCAGTGAATAAGGCAGCAGACAAGACAGCTTCAATTGAGGTGTGGCTCAGTACACAGAGGCCCTTGGTTATACCCAGATCTTTGATGTGGGTAACAATAAAGCTGACCTGTACCTGACCCCCAACCCATATAGGTTTGACTTGGTTGCTAATCACCAAGAGTCTAGCTCTGCTCCTGCTCCTGTCCCTTTCCCAACCCAAACCTGGCACCAGTCAACAAGGCAATCAGTCAGCAACTGTGGTGAAGTCAGCTCCCTGGTAGTCAACAGATTGTTGACTACCAGGAAGTTGACTACCAGTTATAAAAATCTATTAGTATTTTTGGCTTAAACAATTTAAGCTAATTTTTTACTAGTGATTCAGGGATTTGAAACCAAAAATTGAGATTAAAAACACTGGAAGTTGACTCTGTTTAATAATTCCATTAGGTAAAAGATCAATTTAAGGGATAATTTATAAGTAAATTTACTAATGAAAAATTAAGATCACTTGTGTTTGAACCTCTAAAAGAAAAGGTGGCCAGTTTGACACTTTTTAAGCCAAATCCTAATTTTATTAATAAAACACATATGCACTTATATAAATTTTATTATTTACTATTATATTTTTATTATTAGTGTCCATAGTCATTTATTAAGCTCCCAAGCATCACTATACTGGATTTAGTGGTATATACATTAAGCAAATATGTCAGGATTGACAATTCATTACCCCTGGAAACCTGGGCCCAAGGGCAGGATTTGAACCCTGAACCTGAATTCCTATGGGCTGCTGGCCCCATGGACCAAGAACCTGCCTGCCCACGTTTCTCTGAGATTGAGCCCCTGCAAGCTGAGGCCCCTGCTAAGTCCTGAAGCCAGAATACCAGCGCAGGCTCAACTATGGTGGTGCCCAAGGAGGAGTTTCTCAAATTGCCTAATGGAGGCAGAGAAGGTGCCTCTGTGAATTTCATGAGCTTGAAGTCCTCTTAGGTAACCAATCAAACTCAACTGCCAAAGAAAAACCCAGGCTTTGGGCCCAACCCTGTGACCACAGCCCAAAATCAAGAAAATCAAGTGACCAATTTGGACATTCTGACCAATGAGAGAACACCCAGCTGAGGTGCCATTTTGCCGCTCCTGCACCCAGGCCTCCTGGCCACCCACTCACATTTTCCCCAATATGTTGATGAGGCCCTTATGGAAAATACTAAGTTTGGAGGCGGGATGCTATATATGCCTATAGATTCTGTGCTCAAGCCTTATCACCATTTTTGAATTATGGTTATGTTATTTTGGCTCACACAGATATTGCCTTATTTTGTATTTGCTATGAACCAATTCAGTTTGAGATCCCCTGGCCCTCCTGCCCCACTGCCCGCAGTTTCCGTCCTCCTGGTTTACCCTTTAGACCCATTCATTTTACCAACTACCCTCTGAAACCCAAATACAAGGACTACACCCCAGAAAAGATACTCAAACTCAATCCTTTGGCCCGTATAAAATCTGCAGTTAGATATAACCAACAAGGTCTGTGAATATTTTCAATACCCAAGTTGTTCAGAGGGAAATTCAACTATCTCCCTGCTTACAACATACCCATGGAACCACCTGTGACCCCAAAACCTATGCCCACTTCCTCACCCAATTTTCCAACCAACCATACTGGTAAGCTGTTTGGGATTGTGTACATCACCCTCACAGGGGTGATTGATACTATAATCCCAGCCGTTGGCCGTTGGCCTGTGGTTCTGGGTGGAAAAGTCCATCTCCTACTTTTTTAAGTTAGCTCCACTCTTGTGGTGGACATTGCCTGCAAAAAGCCTGGCCCAAGTTACCCCTGAAAACAACGGGCCGGCTGCCCAAGACTGGATCTCTGACATTATGGCAATCTTTATTAAACCTGGTACCCTGAGCCCCAAGATGTTGTTATTTCTTGGGGCATCTTGTATGCTTTTGTTATTGATAATCACTTATTACACCTATAAGATGTCCACAAACCTGATCTTTTCCATGTGGAAGAATGTGAACCCAAATTACCCAAAGAGAACTTATACCACTACCGCTAACGCCAACAAAGCTCCCTCCTCCCAAGTGCAAAATGTGATTGTGAATTAGTCCCTCACAAGGATAGGGATTCCTCGGATGGGGAAACTCACACTTGAGGAAGCTTGCACGCCATGCCAGTCCTCTGCCTGCATTTCCAAACCAACACCCCCTCTTACGCCAGTGACACTGAGAAGATTCTTGGGGTTGCTTTGATGCTATTGGGGGACTCCTTAGACTGGTTTGGCAAGGCCACGGCTGAAGACGTAGGATTCTGCTTAGACTAAACCAAGTTTGAGGCTGAGTTAATGGCCACTGGGGAGGATTGCAACACTAGGTACTATGCCCTGAATTCACTATTAGAAATCTGACAAGGCCCCCAACCCATCTAAGCATATATTGACAAATTCCTCAAACTGAAAACCTGCACACAACTTGAGGACAAACTTTAAGCTATTATCTTCCAAAAGGGAGTCAACATAGCAATGAAGGACCTGTTGAAGCATCACCCACCTTTCTCAGCCTAGATGAGCTAATCCCCCTGTGCAAGGGTCTTAGCATGAACCATAAGAACACTGGTCCCTCCCAGACCTGTCAACCCCAAACACCAACCCCCAACAGAACAGGAATGATACCTGAAGAGCTCCAACAACATTACCACAAAGGACTCTGTTTCCACTGCCATGAGGCAGGCCACTTGACCAGAGCCTGCTCTAAGAAGAACACTGTCCCAATCTCACTAGCGCAAATAAACACTTCTTCCCAGTCTTAAAAATTCATCCAAGTGACCATAGAATTAGTGGGAAACAAGCATCATATTGAAGCTTTTATTGATACAGGAGCAGATGAAAGTTTGATTGACGCCTGCCTGGAAGAGGAATAAGGCTTGACAACCTCAGAGCATAGCCTACAAGTAGTCATGGTAAATAGCTCTTTGAACACCAGCTAGGAATGTGAACAAGAACTTCTGTTGACCATTAACAACGTATACCTGTTGTCCCTGATCCTCTTATCAGGACTACCCCACCCCTTATAATGGGTGACTCCTGGTCCAACAGACATGGCCTGATCCTGAACTATTGCAAACAAACTGCCATGTTGGATCAACCTGAATCTTGTGACACTGTTCCTTTTTGTATGAGCCATGGCCAATCCCCTACCAACAGACTCTTGACCATAAAGATAGAACCTAGCGTTGGGATACTGCCTACCCCCTACAGAAATGGAACCATGTGTTTAGTGAAGAAGCAGACACAAAAACTACCCAGCCATTCAATCTATGACCACACCATAGACCTGCTACCAGGGACCCAACTGCACCATAGCCCCATATACAGCTGTAACCATCACAAGCAAGTAGCCTTGAAAGCATACCTAGAGGATATGACAAAAAAAGGTTTCATATGAGTGTCAAAGGCCCCCTGCTTGTCACTCATGCTGTTTGTAGGAAAAAAGATGGTGGGATGTGTCCATGCATAAACTACCAGAAACTGAATGACATTACAGTGAAAAACTGCTATCCCATCCCCAATGCCAACAACCTCTGTGATATACTGACTGGAGCCCAGGTATACTCAAAAATTGACCTTATAGATGTGTTCAATCAAATCCAAATCAAGGACAGAGACAAATACAAGATGGCTTTCAAAACCCAATATGGGTTGTACAAGTACCTCATAATGCCATTTGGCCTCTGCAACACCCCTAGCACTTTCCAAAGGATGATCAACACTGTCCTAGGGGAATAGCTTGACCGTTTTTGTGTGGCATATTTAGACAACATTCTCATATACAGCAAGACTCACAAGGAACACCTGCACCACCTGGACCTTATACTAGAAAAACTCTCCCAAGCAAACTTACACGCTAAGCTTAAGAAATGCAAATTCTTTCAGTCTGAAGTTGAGTTCCTGGGATACATAGTGAAGACTGGCAGGCTTGCTATGTCACAGGAAAAAGTAGAAGCAATAACATCTTGACCAGTGCCCAAATGCAGGAAAGATGTGAGAAGTTTTTGGGTCTGGCAAATTACTGCAAGGATTTCATCCAAAATTTTTCTCACATTACTCCCCCCTTGACCCGCCTTTGCTCTGACAAGGTCATCTTTGCCTGGACTCCAGAATTTACCACCACTTTTGAAACCTTGAAACTTGCCTTCACCTCTGCCCCTGTCCTGGCCATGCCGGATCCCTCCAAACCATTTGTTCTGGAAACCAACATGTCAAACTTCACGGTGGGTGGGGTCCTTCTTCAGGAAGGAGGGGATAGTATGCTACATCCTGTAGCATATTACTCCAAGGAGATGCTACCCTCTGAGGGGAACTACCCAATATATGACAAGGAGATGCTAGCTATAATGAAGACCCTGAAACATTGGTGCTGATACCTATGTGGCACCAAATATCCAGTAAAGGTCTTGACAGACCACAAAAACTTGGTCTACTACTTCAAACCACGCCAGCTTAACCAACAACAAGCAAGATGGGCCTTAGAACTAGCCAACTACACCATGACTATAGACTACAAGCCAGGAAAGGTGAACATAGTACCCAACACCCTAAGTAAAAGAACTGACCTGGTGCCTACCCACATAGAAACTTGCAACCACAACACCCAAGTCCTCTTGGACACAGCAAGCCTAGGCATTCACCTGGGATTGGTGAAAATCAGAGCCAGCAAACCAGAAGTACTAAGGGCCCAAACACTAGAAAAGTTCACCAAAATTATGATCTCTGACCTTTTCAAATCCTTGGATAGCACCCACTACCAAAAAGGCTACTTGTTGAAGGGAACAACACTAATGCTCCACAACAGGATCTTTGTACCAGAAGGGGACATCAGAACCAACATCTTGAGAGACTAACACAATTCTGAGATGGCTGGACACCC
This sequence comes from Entomophthora muscae, assembly GCA_014839935.2. Classification (NCBI taxonomy): domain Eukaryota; kingdom Fungi; phylum Entomophthoromycota; class Entomophthoromycetes; order Entomophthorales; family Entomophthoraceae; genus Entomophthora; species Entomophthora muscae. The sequence goes on from QTSX02001611.1 coordinate 150,808, forward strand.
AGGTAGGCTCAAGACCCTCTGGAGCATCATAAGGAACTTTTTGGCCAAAAATGGATCAAGAAGTAAGCACATACCTGAAGGGTTATGAGACCTGTGGGCGGACCAAAACTTGCAGAAACAAACCTGAAGGACTTCTAAGACCCTTGAATATACTTCATAGACCTTGGAGATCTGTTTTCATGGAATACATTATGGAACTGCCCCCATCCCTCTCTTTCAATGAAATCCTGGTCATGGTAGACTGCTTCACCAAGATGGCATACTTTGTGCCAACCACCACCAATTTTACGACAGAAGAGACAACCCAACACTTCCATGACCACATCCTCACACAAAACGGAACACCTGAGGAAATCATTACAGACAGAGGACCCCAATTCATGTCAAACTACTGAACACAGGTGATGAAAGACTTGGGAATCAAGCAATGTTTATCTACCTCTTACCACCCACAGACAGAAAGCCAAACTGAACAAGTAAACCAGATCCTTGAACAATACCTTTAATGCTACGCCAACACTGATCAGGACTATTGGGCCAAAATGCTTCCCATGGCCCAGTTTTCCTACAACAGTAAAGACGACGTCTCCACAGACATGTCCCCATTCAAAGACAACTATGGGTTTGATCCCACCTGGGACCCCCAGATTGGCAAGAAGGAATTGAACACCACTGAGCGCTCATAGATTGAACAGATCCACAACATACAAAAAACATGCTTGACCAACCTGAACTGTGCAGTGCAAATATAAAAAGCCTTTGCTGACTGAAAACAAACCCCAGGCCAACCCTTGCAAGTTAGAGATAAAGTATACCTAGACTCCTGGAATGTAGCCCTACACGTGCCCTGCAGGAAGTTAGCTCACAGAAGAAGTGGCCCCCACAAGATCACCAAACTAGTTGGTGAGGTTGACTTCAAGCTAGACCTACCCCCCTCCTGGAAGATTCACAATGTGTTCCACCGCTCCCTGTTGTTCAAAAAAGATGGGAACTTGCTCCCCCACCAACAGATCAAGACAGCCCCCCACCCATCCAAATAGGCCGCTCCAAGGAATATGAAGTCAAATACATACATGGCAACAGAATCCACTACCAAAACCCCAGTACTACATCAAATGGAAAGGTTACCTGCTAGAGGAAAGTACTTGGGAACCACTGAGCAACCTAGCTAATGCCCAAGAAGCTTTCCAACTATATCTGAACAAAAAGAACCAAAAGGGAGGGCCCTTGGGGGAAGAAGGGGATGATGTCAGGATTGACAATTCATTACCCCTGGAAACCTGGGCTCAAGGGCAGGATTTGAACCCTGAACCTGAATTCCTGTGGGCCGCTGGCCCCATGGATCAAGAACCTACCTGCCCACGTTTTGCTGAGATTGAGCCCCCGCAAGCTGAGGCCCCTGCTAAGTCCTGAAGCCAGAATACCAGCGCAGGCTCAACTATGGTGGTGCCCAAGGAGGAGTTTCTCAAATTGCCTAATGGAGGCAGAGAAGGTGCCTCTGTGAATTTCATGAGCTTGAAGTCCTCTCAGGTAACCAATCAAACTCAACTGCCAAAGAAAAACCCAGGCTTTGGGCCCAACCCTGTGACCACAGCCCAAAATCAAGAAAATCAAGTGACTAATTTGGACGTTCTGACCAATGAGATAACATCCAGCCAAGGTGCCATTTCACTGCTCCTGCACCCGAGCCTCCTGGCCACCCACCCACATTTTCCCCAATATTTTGATGATGCCCTTATGGTCAATACTAAGTTTGGAGGCAGGATGCTATATATGCCTATAGATTCTGCGCTCAAACCTTATTACCATTTTTGAATAAAGGTTATGTTATTTTAGCTCACACAGCTATTGCCTTATTTTGTATTTGCTATCTACCAATTCAGTTTGAGATCCCCTGGCCCTCCTTCCCCACCGCCCACAGATTCCTGTCCTCCAGGTGTTCCCTTTGGCCCTTTCCACTTCACAGATTACCCTTTGAAGCCTGAATATAAGGACTACACCCCAGAGAAAATACTGGAACTAGATCCTTTGGCCCGCATACAATCTGCAGTTAGATAAAGCCGTCAAGGCCCATGGATATTCTCAACACCCAAATTGTTTAGAGGAAAGTTCAACTACCTACCTGCTTACAAGCTCCTCATGGAAACACCTGTGACCCCCAAGCCTATGCCTGCCTCCTTACCCAACCTCCCAACTGACCACACTAGCAAGCTATTTGGGATTGTGTACATCACCCTCACAGGGGTGATTGGCACTATAATCCTGGCTGCTGGTCTGTGGTCCTGGGTGGGAAAGTCTGTCTCCTACCTTTTTAAGTTAGCTCCCCTCTTGTGGTGGGCATTGTCTGCAAAAAGCCTGGCCCAAGTTACCCCTGAAAACAACGGGCTGGCCGCCCAAGACTAGATCCCTGACAAAATACCCCAATTGTTTTACATTATGTCATTTCTGGGTTTGTAGATCAAGTGGTGCCACATAAATTAAGCCCAATTTATTAATAGATTTCATATGTAATTTAAAAAATGGAAATTCAAATCCCCCTGTTTGACACTATTTGCTTGCCAAGTAATTGATTTTACATTTAGCTAATCAAAGGCTCAGATTTAAGCCTAAATTAATAATTGTCGCACTATGGGTACCAGTTGACACCCACCAAGTTGACACCTTAATAGGGTGACTAGTGCAGAGAGATTCTTAACTTTTTAACACACACTATGGTAAATAGCTCACTCCCAGCTCCTCCCAGCATAATAATATCACTAATAAACACCTTACAATTCTTTTTTTAACTTATGTTGTATTTTTTTATTTTTGGGCATATGAAACTGCCTTGCTTTTGGGTTAACTTTTGAAACCGTTTTTAAATTAAGCAAATTTTACATGTAAAAAATATAGTAAATTGATTTTTTGCTCAACTATGAGAAACTTGACAGTGAGATTTAGGGTCTTTTCAACTGATTGACAGTGCCAAACACAACACTTTACTAAGTTTTGAATATTTAACCCCCAATAAAAAATTCACATAATTTTTTTTGCAATTATAATCTACTACTTTCCCTGCTTCTCCCCATATAATTTTTGAATACTTTTATTTTTTATTTAAAATTATACTTTTTCATTGATTTAGCCCTGAGATGTTATGCTGAGCCTAAAATCTTTGACGCTTCCTTAAATATCACTTAGCTTCTATGTTTTAACCTTTATATTTATACTTTGAGTTTCTATTTTGCTTATATTTATCTTTTTATGGTTTTTCTTGATAAATAAAACTTTATTTGCATACTTTTCTTATATTTTGCTTTTCTTTAACTCTTTGTGTTTGGTATATCTTCTCAATTATTCTATTTAAAAACTAAACTTTTCTTTATCCAAGATCAAACAAGAACAACTAGTCTACTAAGCCTACCAAGCACCAAGCCTCAAAGGGCTCCAAGAACCCTGCAACCACCCCCAATAATTCCAAGAATCCTGCAAAGACAAAGTCTCTCACACTCTCTCCCCCAACTCCATCTCCTCCCACCACATCTCCTCCCCCTTCACCCTCATCTTCACCTTCACCTTCAAATTCCCCTCACCACTCTTCACCTAATAAAACAGACAATGATCTTACAGATCACACCTTTTATCAGTTAAAACTGACTCAGAGCCCACAAAGCAGCGCCACACCAAGAAAGAAAAGGCTGACAAGGATCCTACCTTTTCTTCTGGCAAAAAGAAGGAGGCCTCCTGGCAGGTCTCAAGGAACCCCTACCCTCCTCCTCCCAATGGATCTTCTTCCCTCCCTTATTATTATTATCAGGAGGAGCCAGAGGACTAATCCTAAAAGTTTAAAGCCACTAACCACATGGCTTGGGATCCACTGGCCATTCACAATATCTGTAATGTGGATGAGAAGTTCAAAGTTCCCAAGCTCTTCCCCTGCTACTTCCCCATCATGTCTGTAAAGGGTGGCCCTGGGTACGTTGCAGATAATTACATCTTCAAGTGTAATGATCAAAAACGCGCCAACAAGAGCAAGCACTTTGTTTATGATGTCACAACATCTTTGATTACTCCCTCTTGGGGAATTAATGCCCCAAGTAGTTCACCAAATGAGTCACCAAATGGCTCACCAAATAATCATTAAGTCAGTGGCAACACTATCATTTGACTATCTATTATGGGGATCAAACATCCAGATCCTAAAAGAAACACAACTTGATTAAGCCTCATGACTTAAGAGGAACATTACTCAGATAGGCCCCATGACCTCCATGATGTACATGGACAGTATGTGGCTTTTCATGATACTATATAATACCATATATTCATATCAAATAAAGTATCATTCTCTTCTTAATTTTCCCATTTATATTGTTTACTATACTTCCCAGAAGTATATACTTGACAGTGGTAGCACAGGTAGGTTATCCACACCTACACAACTATAAGGAAAAATTCCTCCCAAGAAAAAGAACCAGAAAATGGCCCTGCCTGCAGGTTGGAGAGACTACAAAGAGAGACAAGACATCCTCACAGGATACACCATCTTCAACAACGTCCTTGTCCCCACCAAATAATAAAATCTTCTCCACACTTGTAAGCTCCTGAACCCGCCTACAACTTCTGCAAGCCCGCAGGTGCCCAAGATATCCAGTAACATCTTTCAATGCCTATGTACTGCAGAAATTGGGGCTTTTTCAGAGTTATACTGTGAGAACGCCTCGCTTTGGATTAAAAGCACCAAGAGCAAGTTCAAACAAGTGGAGTACCCCCAAAGACTTTGGGTTAGCAAAATTGCCCTCTGCGTCACAGGGACTGCCTTGTGTTTTGTTACCAAATGGCTGGCTCAACATCCTGACCAGAAGGAAAACTGGGAAATGTTCAAAGCTGCATTCCTCAAAAAGGTCTCCATGAAGGACTTGAACTTAGTGATCATGACCAAGCTTCAAACCTTTAAAATGACAGAAACCATCAAAGAATACATTATGGCATATGAAGGACTAAGCAACCAAGCACCCAACACCATCAACTTTGATGAACCTGGGCCGCGCCTAGACTTCTACAATGACCTTCCCACACACATTAGACATCAGTTTGACATGACCTGCTGTCAGAACCTCAAAGATGTATTCCTAGAGGGAAAACATGCAGCTCAAAAATCTGACAATCTACACACAACTAATAAGAGAAAGGAGAGCCCCACAGCAAGAAAGCACCCTCAACCAAACAAACAAAATAATTGAACCAACAACACCCATCCTTGAAACAGGAATTGTGCTGCCCAAGCCAACTAGGAAAGCACCAAAGATACCAACAAGGAGGGAAAAGCTAAGGGGAGTGCTTAGGCAAGCCGCCCTCCCCCAACTTACAAGACTTGTACAGGGACCAGGACGTGGATTCAATCACCATGATCCAAGTACCCTCCAGCAATCCTCTACTGGTTGCCGCCCAAACTGAAAATAAAATACTCATTTATCCTTTATGTTTTTGCAGATATCAGGGCACTACACTATTTGACACTAGAGAAGACCAATCTCTTGTCAACAAGAAATTCACCAACCTCATGAAACTGCCTACAGGTCAAAGCAATATCAAGAGGGTCATCATGGCAGACAACAGAAGCACACCAGTCACCCAAGAGACTAAACCTTTCTGCACCTAAATTGGAGACATGCAAACCACGCTCAGTGACCTCATCATACCAATCCCCAAGTATGATGTTATACTTGGCCTGGATTGGATGAGAAATACCAAACCTCATATTGACTGGGATAGCGCTACCCTCACCATCCAATAAGGCAAGGTGCACCACCATGTTTACCCAACCTATCTTGACACACTTATGAGAGACCATATGTTTGTGAAAATCATGGAAACAGAAGAGGAAAATGACCCTAGAAAGATCAATTGGAACACCTGTACATATAAAGCTATACATTTCAAGAATACAGAAACCAAACATAAGAACAATTACATCCAAGACCAGCTAGTTAGTGAGTTCCCCTCTGTCTTCCAGGAAGCCCTCCTGGGCTTACCACCAGACTGCAATATACAACATGAGATTGACCTCAAAAGAAGTGTACCAAAAGCACACCCTACCTACCGCTTAACACCACAAGAAGACAACACCCTAAAAGCTTATCTTGATGAAGCCCTTGAGAAAAGACTTATACAACCATCAAAGGTGCCTTTTGGTACTGCTGTCTTTTTTGTAGCAAAGAAAGATGGAGGACTCCACCTAGTCACAAACTACAGAGGCTCAACAAGGTCATAATTAAGAACAGGTATCTCCTGCCCCTGATTGAAGACCTTTTTGACACCCTGGGGGGGTCCCAAATCTTTACAAAGATTGATCTAACAGCAGGCTATCACCAAATTCAAGTAAAGCCTGAAGATATCCCAAAAACCGCCTTCAGAACTAGATATGGATCCTTTGAATGTGTTGTTCTCAATTTTGGGATGTCCATTGCCCCAGTATCTTTGTGACCTTCATGAAAAAGGTCTTCAAAGAACACATCAGAAACAAGCAATTATCTACCTAGACAACATCATCATCTATAGCCTAAAATTGAAGCAACACTGGGAAGACGTCTGCCTAGTCCTCTGCACCCTGGAAGAAAATCAACTAATTGCAAAACCATCAAAGTGTGAGTTCTTTTTGGCTGAACTTCCATTCTTAGGTCACATTATCAGCAAGGACAGAATCAAACCAGATCCAGGCAAGATATGTGCCATAAATGAAATGCCAGCTCCAAGAAATAAGAGTGAACTCTGCACCTTTCTGGGAATGATAGCCTACATTAGAAGGTGCATCCCTGACTGGGGTGCCCTAACAGCTCCCCCATCTGCCATTAAGGCAAAACAACCAAGTTTGTCTGGACGCCAATACAAGACCAGCACTTCTGTCAACTAAAAGAATGTATGGTTACTGCCCCTATTCTCCAGTACCCAAATTGCAAAGGAATCTACAAATTAGAAACCAATGCATCTGACTACACCATAGGAGGGGTACTCTGTATCCAAATGGCAGAAAAGGACTTCCTCCCTATGGAGTACAAGTCAAAGAAACTATATGACGGCAAAAAAAGATATCTCATACACAATAAAGAGTTGGTAGTCATCATAAATTGTCTCATGAAATGGCAATGCTATCTAGAAGGGGCCCAAATGTTCAAGGTACTCACCAACCACAAGTTGTTAATATTCTTCCTAAGCACAACAACACTTGTCAAGAAGGCAAGCCAAGTAGATGAGCCTCATTCATAGGTACCCAATGCAAATTGAATACAAGCCAGGAAAGAAAATGCTCACTACAGATGCCCTGTCAAGGCTATATAGCAAACATGTCCAATGCACTGATGGCAACCCTGATTAGCCCATGTTAATCATGGGGAATCTCCAAGAAGGGTCCCCACCTGGCACTCCAATGGAAATCCAAGAGAAAGTCCTTAAGAACAAACATCTGCTTAAAAACTTATATGGCACATTGCACCAAGTCCTTCCAAATGATGACACTGTACCTTACGTCCCGTCAATGCAAAAGATTGACACAATCCTCCAATATCACAGAGATCTGGGACACACCTGTAGCAGGAACTTGCATGAATACCTCAAGACACACTACTGGTGGCCCAACATGCTGGATGATATACAATAAGTATTATAACAGTGCAAATTCTGTGAAAAGTACACCCAAACTAAGGCACTGCCCAAGTCAGTGGTACCAGTATCCATCACACAATGTCAGGGACCCACTTGAGAGGGAACAAGTTCCCAATCTGTTGAGCTAAGGCCTCTATGTTAAGTCCTGCAATGATCAAACCAATGGGTAAAGTGACCATAGCCAGGTGGCCAAAATGGCCCAGGTAGGCAAATCTACCCATCATAGAGCTGAAACAACCCAACAGGTAGTACCCTACCAAGTATGTCAACAAGTAAAATGTTGTGTCGGGCCCAACCAATAAAGGTTCAACTGGAGGGGGGAGTGGAAGCACAACCAGAGTGGAAATTCCTTCCCCAGTGGTCTGAGGGGTACTTGAACCAACCATGGGCCAGGGACTCCTTCTGGTGAGAATCTTCTGGGGAGGAATTTTTCCAGTATGTAGTTGGAGTTGGATTCTCCAAGGTCAACACCACAGATAGAAAATATGCTAGAAACCAGAACAGGAAAAAGTTTCCCTGCATGGCTTCAAGAAAGGGATTTAAAGTTAAGTGTAATCAAGTATAATACAAGAGAAAGTCTTTATTGTTGGAACAAGTATGAAAGATGGAAACTGCTAACTTAAATACTCCAAACTAGGCTGAAGCACTTTAAGAGGATCCTGAGATATGAGGGGATTTACCAGTGATTTTCATGAGGATAATGTTTAAAATTAATACCTGTAGAATATCAGCCTTAATTTGGAACCAGATGGTTTGTATAATATCATAACTAAAAGAGAGGAGACAAGAACAAGCCACAAGATTGGAAACAATTAAGCGGGTTCAATGCCTAATTTTAGCAAAATTCAAGTACGGAGCCATATTTTGATATAGAACCAGTGGATTCAAGAGCGGCAAGGTAGGACAAGGCAGCCAATCAGGTTTTGAGCGTATAGTGACATGTATCAATAAGTTATTTAAGTTTTCAGAAGCAAAACCAAAGTCAGAAAGAAGTTCAAAAGACAGAAATCAATATAAAAAATTAATGTAAATTGATTTGTAGAGTATAAACTAACATTTGGCTTGTCTGTAGGGTTCTGGATTTGATCCCCGTCAAAGTTGACGTCCAAGTTAAAAATGGTGTCTAAAAATTGATTGCTGGTTTAATTGGCTCTGATGTGTTGAAAAGTCATCTCCAAATAATTGATGTAGTCAGGGGAAAAATCCCTGACACACAACCCTTCAAGGTGTGGTTGCTGGACATTGTGGGACCAATGCCTGGCAAGAACAAAGGCAAAAAGTACATCATAATAGCTATTGACTATGCCACCAGATGGCCTGTAGTGGAAGCTACAAAAGAACATAAAGGCAGTGATATAAGACATTTCATTGGAAAATAGATCATAGCCAAGTTTGGGAAACCCAACCTCCTGATCAAAGATGGAGGCATCAAACTTAAGGCCATTGACACCAATATCTACCTTGCCAAGAACAGAATAAACATATCATTACCAGCCCATACCACCCACAAGCAAATGGACAAGTAGAACAACTAAACGGCTCACTAGTGGAAGCCCTCAGTAAGTTATCTGCTAACAATCCAAAGGCCTGGGTCAAAATGCTGCCAACAGCACTCATGGTGTGCAGAAATTGAGTCAATTGCAATACAGGAAAAAGACTGTATGAACTTGTATATGGGCAAAAGCCCGCCCTTGTTAGTACTACTGCAAGACCTCGGTTAACTACACCTAAAAGGGTACCAGACAACAGTGACCCCAACATACAACGTGCCAGAAAAGACCAAGAAGACATGGAGCGGAAAAGAATCAAAAGAGAGACAGTCCCATTGCAATAAGAAAGATTCCAGGTTGGGGACAAGATCTGGGTTGTCAATCATGACCAGCAAAATTTGGACCCAGGGTTACGCAGACCAGGCATTGTCATGGAAGTCAAACCTAACAACACTTACCTTGTCAAAGGAATTGGCGTAAAAACCAAGTTAAAACGTATGCACCATGATTGACTCTGCCTATGTAAGGAAAGAACAGCCCAACATAACTCCAGACTCCTTGTCCCCAACGCCAAACTGGATCAGTACCAAGCATGTATCCCCAACACTCTCAAGAGAATTCCCAAGCTTCCACCTTCCAGCACCCCAGGGGGAGATGTCACAACATCTTCAATTACTCCCTCTCAGGGAATTGACGCCCCAAGTAGTTCACCAAATGGCCCACTGTACAACTCACCAACTAGTCATTAACTTGGTGGCACTCATATCAATTGCCCATCTATTATGGGGATTAAACAATCCAGATCTTAAAAGGAACACAACTTGAGTAGGCCTTGTGATTTAAGAGAAACATCACTCAGATAAGCCCCATGACCCCCATGACGTACATTAAAAGTATGTGGCCTTCCATGATACTATATATTATCCTAAATTCATACCCATAAAGTATCATTCTCTTCTTAATTTCCCCTTTATCTTGTTTATTATACTTCATAAGAAGTGTATACTCAACAAGCAGTAGGCAGGAAACTGTGGAAGGAATATTGAGAGAGGAGTAGTACCCTGTTGGAAGATGTACAACTTACAATATACTTTGAGCTCCTCAATAGATACACACATATTTTTTAACAAAGGGTACAGAGATGCACTTTCAGTTAAAACACGTGGATTGCGCTCAACTGCAGACAATAACCATTCACAAGCATCCTCTGAAATCTTTGTCATCACATGGTAAACTTGAGATTTGTAACTAAGGCTAGAACTGGAATAGAATGATAAAGCCAACAAAACTTCACGCAAAATTTCATCAGTGGGTAGAGCAGGAAAATAATCTGGACGCCAAAATGACATGACACAGTGGAAATAAGAAACATATGATCCAGTATCAACAACTGTTAATGGAGATGGAAACCACAAATTAAAGAAAATTCCAAACTGAAAACTCAGAAAATAATTGATTCAAATAAACAGGTTAAACACAAATATCTCAACGGAACAGGAGAAAAGAAATACAAATTCATGACAAACTGCTTCCAAAAACTCAGATGTGGAAGAGTTGAGTAATGTGAAATAAATTGCCAGATAGTAAGAAGCTGTCTATAAGTGGTAGGGAATAATCACCTGAATCCACATGGAGTTAATGATTAACCACCAACGCAGCTTCAGATACCGTTTTGTGAAATTTCCAAATGAAATACTAGGGTTAAGTAAAATAATTAACCCTAACCAAAGTAGCCTGAGATAAATAGCCTTAAAAAGCATCAGAGTTTCTTTAGAATAAAATTCAGGACATTGAGAGATAACCTGATTTTCAGTTTTAAAGGTAGGTGGGACAATTCCAAGATTGGCAGGCATGGGATTAACATTGGGCGGGGACAACAACAAAGTACTGACAGATGGGCCCCATCTTCCAGTGATAATCCGGCTAAGAATCATATTGTAGGGGATGTAACACAACAACCCAACTACAGGATGCATTTGAAATTAAAGGTAGACTAAGGGATATATGATTTTATTGAGTAAAATTTTTGGGAGGACTCAACTCTTAATAGTTGAAACAGTGAAATTTATTCAATATATATCAAAATTTGACTAAGCAATACTGCCTGGATCCTGGGCTCCTATTCCTTCCACATTGTCAAGTGAGTATCTAGTCCATGTTGCAAAGAAACCTTGTGTGACCAACTTCTGATGACCATGTTGATAAATAAGATCATATTGGGTGACCCTCAAATTGTGTCAATTTATCAACAACAACTTACAGGGGGGATTGGATTCAACTGGCAAACTGGAGCAGCTGTAATCCATTTTAAATCAACCGTTTGGTTCAAGTCTGTTAAACAAGTCAATTTTGTTAAAGGTTTCCTGGCTTTTTGAGCTTTCCTACCTGGCCAATTAATCCCTGGCATTATGGAACTTACCATGACATTTTGTGACCAAAAAACCAAAAGATTTTCATAATTTTGCTATTTTTTAAAAAATTTAACTAAAGTGTTTTATCCTCTTTTGATATTATATAATTTAAGTATCTCTTTAAAATAAAATATAAAAGTATTGCATACTTTGAAATTAGATTTTTTCTGATTTTCACTTTAAAAAATACCCCAAATTTGAGCTTTAATTATACTGATTCACCCTTATATGTCTCCTAAGTTTATCAAAAAGCAAAGCAAGGTCCTCAAGAACAAATATATTCTTAATAAGACTAGAAAGGCCAAGGATACCCCCAAGCAGCTTCCCAAAGAGAAAACACCTACCAAAAACCACACTGTCAAGAATGATATTTCAATACTTGTATTGAAAACCTCATAATCAAAGCCTGGCCCTTTGGGGATAACTTGCGCCAACCAGGATGGAGTGGGACCTGTCAGTCTGTTGGGTGTAAGACCAATATTTTAATACTTTTAGTGAAGCCCCCAAGATTGAACCCTGGATCTCTGAAAATGACTTGTGTCAATCAGTATGAACAGAGACCCACCAACCTGTTGAGCCACAGACTTAAGTTGTCAAATTACTCTGTGGCCCGCCAGCTTGTTAAAGAAGATTCCCCAAATGGTCAACAGATTGCCACCAGGATTGTGTCACTGAGGAACCAGACCTATGAAGATGTTGCAGCTTGCCTAAAGGAGGTTAATATGAGGCCTGATACTGGCCCTGTCAATGAGCACCATCTGCTTCCAGTCCTTAGTCCAGAATTGGCAACACAATTGGCTGGCTCAAGTGATGTAGTGAACAGAAGCGTCAAAACAAAGCATTATCACTTTTGTTTACCAGAGCTGGCCCAACCAGGATCTGCTGCCCTCAAAACCCTGCCCCAAGGTCCACGCCTGCCAGCAAAATTCCAACAGACTTGAAGTCTGCAAAAATTGAAGAAGCATAATCATATGGTATAAAACCCAGCAGTATTAGGATGGCCATATTGTCATTTTTGATAATAAAGATTTATGACCCTCTGGTTCCAGCAAATTCTACCCTATTTATTTTTAGTGATCTTCCATCTCAACTTTATTCAAGTAGACAACAAGACTCCCACCTGCTCTAGAGACCAATCTGCTGACCAATTACTAGCGCTATACTGCCCCTGGAGCACCCTTTGGACTAGTGCATTTCACCAAATATCCCCCAAACCACACCTACTCCAAATTCAGCTTGGAGAAAATACTAATTTCTGGCCCCTTAGCAAGGACTAGAGAGACCAAAACTATAGGTTGTGGAGTAAAAGTGGTATGTGAGGCCACCAAGATTGTTCAAGGACAAGTACAATTATCTGCCCGCCTACCTGGTTTCTATGAACCTGCCTCTGACCCCACGGCACAACTGCGCAATGGAATCTGCTGCTGCTAAGACCATATCTAACCAGCTGTTCAGAGTACCCTACATTACACTGACAGGCTTGGTAGACTCTATGGTGCCCAACTCAGGCCCCTGGTTCTTACTCAGGCAGACCCTATCTTACATTATCAAGTTAGCACCCATCCTATGGTGGACATTACCCGCTGGTCCGGTGGTACCCCGTCCCAAGTTGCCCAATGCATCTACCTACACCTGGCTCCCTGACACACATACCTATCTCTGAGCCTGAGACTGACAGCCCCACCCCCTCCCCACTTTTCCTTTATCTATTCACCATCAGAAATAGTAACACCAGTTTCATTCCAATTATAAAAGAATGTTGTGAATGAGACTCTAAACACAGCTCTGATGGGCATGAGTCAGATGCCTTGGAGGGAAAGTTTATCCCAGAGTGGAGCTTACACATAATAAATAATTTCCATAATGACAATGAGTATTTTAAAGTCTCATA